>OY660872.1:32936441-33106441 GCA_962446985.1 Xyrichtys novacula
GTTATCTGGCTTCTGAAGCCTAAAATTAAATCATATGAACACAGCAAAAAACAACACATTAACACTCTTCTGTTCTGCCATGTATAAATGCAGCAGACTTTTTATACACTTAGGGGCAGATCTACCAAGGTCCCAAATAGTGAGCACTTAATTGCGTGTGCAAACTAAAAAAATGCACGTGCTAATCGTGGGCGTGTTGCAGGTGATTTACTGTCATTGCATTCGCAATTGATAAGGGGGGAGAAGTGGTGCGGACGCCCTCTTTAGAGAAGGATTTTGTGTGCGCTATCGGCTGTCACCATGGAGAGTTTGTGAGAGCAGAGTGTTTGAAAGTTATACTAGAAATTAAAAAAGGGATTAAAACAATTTAAAATCAATAAGACAAACAGATAGTTTTTTTTTTGTCTGTTCCGTGTTTGATCTTATTATTTATAAAAATAATCTTAAGTAGAAAAACAAAATAAATCTCAAGCTTTTGGACAAGGATCATGTCGGTTTCTGGGTTTGATAACTCACACTGCGGGTGCTAAATGATTCCATTTGCATCTGCTCCTCCCAGAATTTTGCACGTTCTGATGATCTACATACATTCTGCATATTCATGAAGGCAAACACGCTAAATCGATTGCATGCACTGTTATGTTCATTTGACAGACACAATCCTCGGTGCACCTGGTAGGTCAGCTTTGCGTGCGCTATCAAGTTTGCACGTGTTTTTGCACACGCAAACCTTTAGTAGATCAGGCCCTTAAAATTAAGTCTAGAGGGCAGGGAATCATATGAGAGCACCACATTACATTTCATCCTTCCTTTTTATCACAATTAAATCTTCGAACTGCTGCCTTTTCTTTTCCAGCAGTAAGCTCTTTTTTTTTCCTTCAGGGCCTGACACTCCGTTTAACGAAGAGGCGATAAACTGCAGCATCTCATCCATCTGTCCTTACTCGTGTGCACTTAGTCCAGGTGACCTTTGCAGCTCCTGCAGTTGTTACTCAGCGTGACTTTGCCTCGCATGGCTGCCTTCAGCTATCCTTCGCAGCAGGGCAGCCCCTGATGACTCTGTGACATACTCCCAAGTTTTTCATCTGCGAAATGGCTGCCTGTGTTGCTATGCACCTTGAATTTATAATTTTCTCTATCTCACCTTGACTTACCCACTTCTGGGCTGCAGATCATCTAATAACTGTGTGCAGGGGGGGTCTGTGTCATGGAAATGAGCAGACTTGAGATGGGGGGGTGGTATCTATCAGCGACCAAGAAACTTAAGCCATGGCAGAAATATCAAATTAGATTACCAAGTTGTGATGTATCTGAAGAGGGAAATGTGCATCTTGACATTTAGATCCAGGGTTTAGCATACTTCCTCTACACCTTGAATCTCCCATGCTGATGATATAATGGACTTCTATTTTTAAAACACTTGAAAATCACTCAATTACTAGATCCAGGTCAGCCTGAGAACCAGGACTAGAACCAGAAGTTAGGCCATCAACCACTAAAGAGGTGCTTTAGTCTGTGCTTCATTTTGACATGAGCCCGTTTGTTTTCTGCAACATGAGTGTCCCTCTGCCTGTACCACACTGATGAGCTAATCAGGGCTATGATGTAGAAATCACAAATTTATTTGGAGAGTTGATATTTTTGCATCTCAGTAATCGAAGCACCAAATGCCTGTAATAATCCTGTGGGCACAGTGATCTGTGTAGAGTTTGTTACTATGGCTCAGTCTTCCCCGGCTGCTAACACAGTGTACACTGGCAGGGTAAACATTATGTGCAGAACAATGTGTTGTGTCATTATGTAATTTTAAAAAAACTGATGTATTTGGTCCCTTTTGAGGGCCCAAAACGAAACAGCTTATCAGTGCAGGCATGTGCAAAAAAAGGGATGGGTTTTTGGATGGCAAAAAAAGCACTGAAAAGATCTTCAAGGTGGGGTAGGCAGGATCTGAGGAAGTGCCAGTTTTTGGGAGAAATCTTGAATATAAACTCTACCCCTCCCTACCAGTTTTCCCCTCAGCTCCCCCTCTCTCCTCCCTCGCTGCTCATCAAGTCCCAAGGTTACAGGGTCCGTAAGAGCACAAAGCGTCCCCCATGTTCATGCTGATATTGGCCAACCTTCTTTGCTCTTGTTCGGTCTACCTCTTTTTAAAGCGCCCGTTATTCTGCCAGAGTCTCCAGTATTCACTTTGTTTTCCATACTTTCTAGTTGGTTTCCACTATCCAATGTTGTAGCACGCTAACCTTGTTTGGGCTCGTGTTCGGTATTAGAGGACATGGAGCGTGCCTCACAACAAGAAGGAGCAGCGTCTGACTCACAACTTATCAGGTTGGGAGGTGGAAAATGGTTTTGTTCACAGAAAGAGCGGGCCGCTCAAAAAATTTAAAATGTTGACTACACAGACATAACAAAACACAGCGATATTGTTATATTACCAAATGTCATTAATAACTTATAGCTATTGACTGATATTAAAAGCTTTTGTACATACACCACAAAAAAAGATGCTTCTTTAACAGAATCCTGCCCACCCACCTTTAAAGAGCACACATTAGTAAGGGTAAAGGGTAAAGCTGACCCAGCAGATGATAGTCTAGCCTCTGCTGACCAAGATCCACTGTGGTTAAAATATAAACAAAATTCACAAATAACAAATAAAAAATTTATACTGACCCATAAAAGCAAAAGAAAGAATCAGCTACAGGACTGATAGATATACTACATGAATTTTTTGTTTGCAGGTGTCAATTTACAGCATGATGGTAAAGCAGCCTCATTATACATTTTCCATGGCAATGATTTAAATCTATAGGGGAAAAAAATGAAACAAACCAAATCTTCATATGAACAAAAGTGAGAGATGTGTTAAGTCTTTAAAAAGTGACTATTTTATATATCACAAAGTTTCCTACTCTACAGCAAGACCAGATACAGCCTGAATAGACAATAATGCAGACAAAAAAAAAAAAAAAAAAAGGAAATACTACTGCTGTATCCATTAGTGCATATAATGCATGTTGGACAGACATACTTGAAGGAGAAAACATCCTGATAAATGACTCCAAAAGGAAGAAATGACTTCTGTGAAGAGGATGTTTTAGGAGACTGTGATGTAGGTGACTCACAGGGTCAACTCCATACAAGTAAATGAGCCAATAATGAAGGTTTTCATTTCAGAGCACGTCATTTGAACTGAACCTTTTTGGTTCAGTAGTTCAGTAGTACAGTAGTAGTAGGTTCAGTAGTAGTAGAGGAATCATGTCACCTAGCGCTATTTAACGGGTGACGCAGAACTGCCTCTGTTCAGTCCGTGAACCGGAGACAGACTTCTGCTTCAGCAGCAGGTGAGTGTGTGTATGTGTGTGAGTGTGAGCGAGACCTGCGTAGGTGTTTGAGTGTGCAAGAGTCCAGGGAAATTACTGTCATTTGTGTTAAACTTGACTCCCCCCGTCCATCATTCCAGCAGCGAGTGACCACGCTGTTCCCCACGCCAGCGCCGAGTGGCAAGGGAGAGCGAGAGAGAGAGCGTCCAGCCTCGAGAGAGAGGGCGGCCAGCTGCGAAGGGGAGCAGGCGGCCAGCCGCGATGAGGATGGCGTTAGTGGCGCCCCGCCACACCGGGGTACAGCCAGTTTGGTATTTTCGTGGACTGAGGCGCACCGAGGTCCGCCAAGCTGGGCGTGGTGGCGTGGCAGAGGGAGGTGTCGACAGAATCAGCTGCTGCAGTGACATTTTCGTGCTCGCCGTTGGCGTGTAAAAAGCTTGCTGAAGCTTGCTGATTCAAACCTTCCTCTTCCTCTTATTTCTTGCACAGCTTGACCTGGACATGTCTCCATGTCCTCTCCCCATCCTGCTGCAGCTGCGGCGGCTGAACAGATGATTTGTTTCAGTGATCAGATGAGTTATTTACTTTAAGCCTACATACGAATATTATAATATTCAGTTTTGTGAGCCAAATTATGAAAGAAAGAGCAAGGCCACGGAGCGCGATGCGTCATTACGCACAGATGGTTCCAATTTTAATGTCATTATCGGAATTTATGATGTGATCTCTGCGCACAACCCACCTTTGTCACATGAGGTTTGAATATGTGCAACTTTTTTGGGTGTTTGTCTTAATAGTGGGTCCAACATTACACACACCAAATCCATCTGTGCTCATATGAGAGAGTGCGAAGGACGTCCTCTGCAGCGTTTACAGTGACACTTGTTGAGGGGCTGCTTTCTGTCGCCATTGTGTGGCATTACTGTCTTCCGACATCTCTTGATCTCTTTGACTACTTCACGAAAATAGTAATTCGCCTTGCCGGTGGCAGATTTAAAGGCAAGGAGAGGAGCTGATGTTATTGGTCAGTACAGGTCACGGCTGTGTTGAATCCACTCCACGCCCTCTCTCCTCCCTCGCTACGACTTACGCCGCTGGGAGGAGCTGAATTAGGGAGGGGGGATACTTACGCCAGGCTGCGCCTCTCACCAAAATACCAAATTGGGCTTGGGAACGCCTTGTCGGCGCGGCGGACCTGACTTACGCCTGCGCCTGCACCATGTCTCGGCGAAGCGCGAAAATAGAGCCCCATATTTTTAACTGAGCACCACCCTTACCTGAGTCACACTGCAGGGGACGTCAGGAGCAGGCAAAGCTTGGAGAAAAAAAAACATAGGTCAAGGTTACAAGAAAAGGGAAATGAATTTAGTGTGTTTGAAATGTTAGGATATATTCCTGTGACTGTACATCATTAAAGATGCTGTTCTGTGAGCAGTGCTGCCGAACTCTGACAGCCAAACCTGTTTCCATGTCAAACAAAGACTGCAGTGTCTCTTTCTTTTCTACGGCTGGAAATCAAAAGCTCAGAGTCAGGTAGCAGATGCAGCACCCAGAGGAAGGTGTGCTCCGGTCTATGCATTATTAATGGCAGAGACGGAGAGAAAACCTTGTTATCTGTAACTTGTGTGACCTCTCCCACTACATCCACCAGTAATGACTACAGAAGAAGATGTGTACATCTGGAAAACTGAGATACATTCTCACGGCTCACCACATGATGCCTAAATTATGGATGAATTTACACCTTTCCCTGATTCATTTCTCCCCATCTTCTACATAATGGCTTGTTTATGGCTTCATGGGGTGTTTAAAGTTGCAATTTAGGGAGTTTTGACGCTTGTAATAACATCTCATTGTGGAGTTGACTTTGACCCTGGCAACATTTCTCCTCTGCATTATTTGAAATATTCATAAATCCATGTGCATCCTACTATCTCTATCTAAAATCTCAATCAAATCTTAACATCTCAATAACTCAATAACATCTTTTTTTAAAAGGCACTGCCCTTGAACTATGTCATTAGTCCTTTTCAAGTTGCTAATGGAAGATTCTCAAACACCTTTCTGTAATACAGAAATAAATACACTGTAATGTATAGAAGGTGAAAAATGAACTAATACTGTATATCATGACCCAGTGTGAGGAAGAGGAGGCTGGTACTGCTTCTGATGACTACCTCTTAAATGTTTGGCATGTTCAAGACCCACTCTGATGAAAATCATGGGTTTCTTGTTGTCTACATGTTCATATGGCATTTTTTCTGATGCTACAGGACATATTATAAGAAAACTAAGTGCAAAATTGCATTTCTGAGTATTTCTGCAGTCAAATCGCTGTGAACCTCCGGCAGACCCAAAAGGCAGGTTCAGACATTGTGAGATTTCCTACATAGCAAATCCAAGCTCAGCCCCCGGAGCTCTGCCATGCAGGCCAGACTCGGATAGGTGAGGAGACGATAGCAGAACAAGTGTGTGCGTTACTGGCTTGCAATGCTCGTAAGAAAGCTTATTATATTAGCTTTCATTATGTCCCTAAAGACATTAGTGTCTCAGAGCTGTTACCGCCACTTCTACCATGCCGGCAATGTTAGGCTACGAGCTAATGTGAAGAGGAGTGAGCAGAGCAGCTCTGTCTCCGCCCACAACTCAGAGGTGAATTGCTAATGGGCTACTAGAGCTCTGCAGAAGAAAAGCCCTTGAAATGACACCGGTAACATGATTTTGGCTAAAAACTTAACGATCACAATTTAAAGACCACTGAGGACACTTTAAGAAGTTAAAGGAAAAATGATCGGAGCATGACTTTAAAGAAACCTAGGTAGTTTTTTTTTTTTTTAGTAGTGTTCATTACCATCTCTTTGTTCATTCCGGTCCAATCAAAGACTAGTTTGTTTCAGTGTTTCAAAATCTCTGTCAGTTTGTCTGCGTTCACAGGGAAACATTTACAAATAGACCAGAAGGTGTGATGTGCACCAAAACTGGTTAAAATTTCTTGCAGTTTATAAATACACATAGGGCCTGATCTACTAAAGGTTTGCAAAAACACGTGCAAACTTGATAGCGCAGGCAAACCGGATCTACTAACTGGGTGCACCGAGGATTGTGTCTGCCAAATGAGCAAAACAGCACGCGCAATCGATTTAGCGTGTTTGCCCTTATGAATATGCAGATTGTATGTAGATCATCAGAACGTGCAAAATTCTGGGAGGAGCAGATGCAAATGGAATCATTTAGCACCCGCAGTGTGAGTTATCAAACCCGGAAACCGATTGCAGTTGTTGTTTTGCTTCTACATTCAGCGTGTTTGAAAGGCACGTGTAAACAGTATTACGCACGGTCATTGTGGGGAGAAGACGGCAGAAGTGCCATGAAACACGCCATGATCCTTGTCCAAAAGCTTGTGATTTATTTTGTTTTTCTAGCAAATGACGATTTTTATAAATAATAAGGTCAAACACGGAACAGACAAAATATATATATATATATCTGCTTGTCTTATTGATTTTAAATTGTTTTAATCCCTTTTTTAATCTCTAGTTTATCTTCTTGTATCTGTAAAGCACTTTGAATTGTCTTGTGTATGAATTGTGCTATACAAATAAACTTGCCTTGCCTTTTATACAGTTCCTCAATATGATATGTGCAACTCCATGGCTTCAAATACACTGCTCTCACAAAGTCTCAATGCTGACGGCCAATAGCCCACGCAAAATCCTCCTTTAAAGAGGACAGTCCACACCACTTTTGCACTCGTATCAATTGCACACGCATTGATAGTAAATCACCCGCAACATGCCCTCTAATAGCACGTGCAATTTTTACGTTTGCACACGCAATTTAGCGCTCGCTATTTGGGATCTTAGTAGATGAGGCCCATAGTGAATGGATGGGTATTTTACTGAAAACAATGATAGACCCAACTGCTTGTGCCTGTGAGATTTTTAACTCATCGCTGTACTTTGTACTCCAAAGTCAGTTGGACTTCTTTAAGTACTTGTCCGCTTGGTCGTTGGCATGTTTTCATTTACAATGGCATTCTTGGAAAAATTCCAGACTACCTCTCCTACTTATTGATCTTAAAGGACAGATTACACAGCATGAGATCATTGAGATCTATACAGTTTGTTGTCCCAAGAGTCCGAACTGAAATGGGAAAGATGGCATTCAGGTTCTCTGCCCCCTCTGCGTGAAATAATCTGCAGACTGAATTTCAGCTGCAAAACTTGGTGTCTTTGACTGTTTTTAAATCTGCAGTTAAAAGGCTGGAGTGCGAACTCTCAGAATGTCTCTGTTTTAATGGATGTTTCCTCACATTTTTATTCTGTATTGAGTCTGTGTGACTGTTTGTTCTAACTATGTTTTGCTGCTATTCTTGGTCAGGTCTCCCTTGCAAATGAGATCCTCAGAGCTCAATTGGACAAACCTGGTTAAATAAATGTTAAATAAACAGTGAGGCTGGAGTTTGTTTTAGTGTGTTTTAGAGGTTCAGTGTGAAAGCACCCTTAAAACCCCTGTGATGAGCTCTCTGTCTGTGTAGATTTGACGTTTCCTGTGGACAACGCAGTACTCCTTATCTTTTTGCAGATTCTGTCTTTTACATAAAAGAACTTTATAACAAAAAATCTCTTGAAGTCATTTACTTCATCTTAGTCTGTCACACTATTGAAGCTCATAAAAACTCCTCATAGGACCTTCTTCTGAAGAAGGTCCAGGAGATGTTTGTGTCCCATGTCAACACTAGAATAATTTTTATTGTTGTGATCAGGACCCCACCAAACAGTGGTTGTAACCCACAGACTGTATATAGGATGGACGCCAATTGCCTCCTCACTGGGTGAAGCCACCCGGAGAACAGCACCCTCTGGTGACGGGCTGCAGTATAGGTCATAAATCCCACCTCCTGCACCAATCCCTATGCAGCTGTGGACAAACTTTAGAAATTAATTAACCAGAAAATACATTTTTCTCGCCCCTGGTTGCAATATTGACATGTAGTTATTTTTAGACTGGATTGTGATCAAGTCCTCTTTTTTCTGTGCAGCTCCATTTTTAAAAGTATGACAGTATGATTGACACTTGATACAGCCTATGGGCGTAAAAAGATTGCATAGCTCACATGAGGGATACGCTGTTTTTAGCCGAGCATCATCACAGCGACTCTCCCTCTGAATGTGTACAATGCTACTGTGCAAGTGGAGGTTCCAGGAAGTGGAGAAAATCCCGGAAATACAGAGAGCAATTCGGCTTCAAATTCTTATAATGACGAAAGACGGAACCAAGTTGTCTATAGTATATACAGTCTATGTTGTGACCTCAGTCGACTGTCATATTACAACAACACCTACTTTGTATTTACACACCTAAACTGATTAATTAGGGATATGGTTTCATACTGGATAAAAACAGCAGTCTGTATGGGTTTTAAGTCCTCTTTCTAGTCCACTGACTCGCTCAGATTGTCACAGCACTATAAATTGGGACTTGTCAGTGCTCTAGCAAACCTTCTCTTAAAAATGATCACAGGACAAGGGAAAAACTACTTGATATTTATTTATCAACTGGTTATGGAGGTTATTAAAATATATATGATACATTTTCTCAGTCTACAAAATGAGACAATTATATTATCAATGCAGTTATAATACTCTGTATTTTTCTTTGACTTACCAAAATGACTACAATAAAAATGCATGGCTGTGTTTCATCAGTATAAGAAAGTTTTTTGTTTTTTTTTTAATAAAGAGCCTTTACTCCATTTTATTCAAGAGTTATTAAATTCAGCTGAATCCTCAGATTTCCTGGACTCCAATAACCTTTGAAAAAACACTCTCATGGCCATTCCCAAGAAGGGTAAAGGTTTTTTTTTTCCTCCCTTTTTTTAAAGTTAATTCATTCAACCATTATCAGGCTTTTTCACAGCTTTAATTATAAGAAGAGGTCTACTGCATAATACCCAAGTGCACAAAGAACAGGATCCATTCATAAACTGAATGAAACCACATGTTGAGCTGAGAACATGAATGTATGAAGTAAAATAATTTAAAGTATCCAGGGTACATTTTTGCATTAACACAGAGAAATGAAATTAGCAAAGGTCAATCAAGGGTAATTGCCATTGGATGAATAGGTCAGTTCATGTAAAACAGTATTTTACTGTTGACTGTGGTAGTGTGTTTGGTAGATCCAATTTAATCCACACACTTCTACTACAGAGATATTTAGATACAGATGGAGCTGGACTTTAACACTCGTCTAATGAAGCGGCTTATAAAAAGAAAGACAAGCAGAACACGTGTCGCATCAAATCAATCTGCAAAGAGAAGTTTCCACACATTTGACCTCTGCTTGTTGAAACTGTGGTCAAGATCACTACCTGGATACTTCAATGTTAGTAAGGTTAACTAACAGCAACTACACTGAGTCAACCATGAGACCCAAGAGATCCAGTAAAAAAATAATAAATAAAAACTGTTAAGAATTAATGGGTTGCAGTTATCTCTGAGTTTGTTAGACAGCTGCAGTGATCTCTCTATGACAGTACCAACAAATGTGTCTCCATTCAGAAAGCCACAAAATGCGTTTACATACATGACAGACTGAAACTTAATTGCAAATGTACTCTCCTGACAGTCCAACAGGACTGATGAGCATGGATGAGCAGGATTTTTTTTTCTTTTCTTTTTTTTTTTTTTACATCCAAAAGGTCGAACACAGCCAGTTCACAGATTGAGAAATAATTATGTTCATAATGAGGACTCCATTTTTACTCATTCTGGGGTAATGAGGGCTTGACTTGAACTTGGAGTTTTGTTTGGTGAGTCAGATTTGGCTCAACTGGTTTAGGGTTTGGAGACTTGAAAACAACACCAGATACAGGTGTTGTTTTCTTTCATTCTTTTTTTTTTTTTTCCAGGAGCAAAAACACCAACTCACATCAGCAAAATATTACAAATACTGGGAGTAAAGGGCTTGGTGAGTTTGGTGTCCAACTTTTGACAGTGACAGAGAAGTTTTCTCCATCTGTTGAGAGTTGGAGCTGTCTGCATCTTGAGCTGACATCAGACATGGCAGAGTCAGGATGGCTCTGCACCAGGCTCTGCTGTGTCCATAGCTGAGGGCAGATCGCTGGACCAACAGCCCTGGACTCCTGTCCTAGCCAACATCTTGTGAAAGCATATCTGCTGCAGAGCTGACTGCCAAGTAAGGCTCACTGAAAACAGAAACCAAAGTGTTTATTTGCCAAATGCTTTAGAAATATTCCTTTCAGGACATGCAATTATGAAGTAAGTGTATTTACAGTGCAGCCTTGGCCTTGCAGCTCAAAAAGAAAAGGCTAAGTACTCTCCAAATACTCAGCGGAGATTGCTGTCTAATGCAACCTTTTTTTCAGCTGCATTAATGTCCTGAGCATTTTTCCATTTATTTTACTCCTGGTAATGCACAGTGCTGCGACTGGTTCTGCAGTTGTTACAATTAAAGGAGTGAAAGTCTTTGAGATGTTTTTTATTAGGGAGGGACTTTGTTGTGGTGTCTGTGTCTGGAAATAGCAGATGAGTTCAGACCACACAGTTAATGCTACCAATGTACAGTAGGAGGAGAAATAATGGATGTTGCCTTGTTTAATGGAGGCACCTGCAGACCAACTCTCTCCTCTGAATTGAGTTCATTGAGTCTCACAGAGGATGCAGGAAACCTGTGACCTGCTGAGTAGCCAGGTATTAAACTTGTATTTATGCCTCCTCCCCCTCCACAGCTCTGCTTCTCTCTGACCCTTTATGGTTTCCCAGGAAACACACCAGGATGAAGAAGCATGATAGGCTTTTATGCCACCACCTCTTGGTGAGAGTGTCTTCTCAAATGAATCTGTTCTTTATGCAGGACTTTTTTATATGCAGAAACTGACCTTTTCATCCAAGCATACATATATAGAAGGGTGATGTTACATTTTCTGTACTCACCACAAAAGACTGGATTCAAGCTGCCCCTGTAAGTCATACTTCCTTGTGTTGTATGCTTTGATTGTGTCAATTTACTGTCCAGTATTTAGGGGTCATGGCCATCTACCTCTTTAAACAGAGCTTTATAGATTCATACTGCAACCAGTATTTGAGGGTGGTTAGGAAATTCAACTCAAGAGCATTTCCTGAAGGGGGGGACCAAAGATGCCCTGAAATGCACCATTTAGCAAGAGAAGTGCAGCACAGGAGTTTATAAAGATGAAAGCTGATTTATACTTTTTTGAACCAAAATCATTGAAAGGTAATACCTTGATTGCTTTGCAGTGTTAGAAGGTCTGAATGTGATAAACATCTGTGAGAAACTCTCACACAGTGTTCACTGTTTTGATGATTATTTCTTCCTTTGCCTTTAAAACCACCAATAAGTCATGGCAGACATTTCACAAAGTCAAAACACTCCTCATGAGAGCTTTAACTTTGGGATGCATTATACTCCTTGTGGTGTCCTATCATTTTGGGAAACATTTCGATTCCTACCCATTGTAGCTCTAGTCTAAAGGGCATCCACTCAGTCACTGGTGCTCTGAGACCACGGCTGAGGCAAAGAGGCTGGGAGTGGGATCAGGCTAAAGTATCAAATGAATTATCAGCCTATGTTGCCTTTGAGGAAAGACATCAGAGCCAGCAGCGGGGACGAGCTCAGCTCCTTCTCAGAGCACAGGTGTCATGTGATGGGAAACCACAGTGAGCCCCGAGGGCAGCCTCGACTTTCTCCTATCTGACACACTCAGACCTAATTCCTCTTCTGCTTAACGAGCCTCTTGATCATCCTGCCAACATGTGCCACCGGATCAATTTGAGCAAGAGCACGGGTAACGTTTCTCCCTGCTGCAGATATTAGAGGCTGCTTATCAACAACAGGCAATAGAGCAAGACAGACACAGCTGACCTCTGTGGCCCCACTGTAATATGGTGGAGTCTAGTATGAAATGAGAGCTCGTTTCTGCAGGGGCTGTGAGGGATTATTGTCCTGGTGCTGAAGAGGGTGTTACAAGCCGCCCTGCTTTCATTCATGAACCATACAGCATGTGCAGGAGTTACAATTGGTCTTTTTTTTATCACCAGGTTTAAATTCTGAAGTGACAGGATAAAAACCCAGAGCAAGTATCAGTATGCTGGGATGTTTACAGGTGCAAAGGATTTGACTAAATTATTATAGATCAAGGAATGCAGACATTCACAGTGCATATGCAGAGGGCAAAGGGTCCCCTTGTACAGCAGTTGTGCTGTTATGTCTTAATAACAAGAATATTTGTAGCGCAGTTGTTACAATATCAGTGTCTACATACATTGAGCCTCTCTCATGAACATGGTTTTGTGAAGAAGTCTTCCTTTTGGCCTCACTGAATTACTGCTATGTTGTGCCTTTAGCATTTTAGCACAGAGGCCTTGAATACACTTACACTTAGCTGGAAGCCATCCTGCTGTCTAATGTTAATGGCCAGCCTTGACGCAAGTTTTGCTGTGAGCATGGCAGCACGACTCAGCAGATCAGCATTTAGATTATGTTCAACAAAACCAAGGTTAGCACCTCATTGAGCAGCCCTGTGATTTGTCAGAATATAGTGGAGGTCAGCAGGGGCTTCTGACACTTTGTTTGAACTTTAAACACAGAGAAATGCATTAAGTTTTCCCTCCCCTTTCACAGAGGGTTAGAAGTGGTCTCCAGAGACACCACTTTTGGCGCAGCATCCGAAAGACATTTCTTAATGAAGATTGATTCAGTCTCTCTGTATATCTGGTATTTTCTTTCACTTTACAAGGCTGAAATTGTGAATGTGTGCAGGTCTCCAGTATTTCTCATTTAGCTTAGAGACCTTCCTGTGTTTGTCTAGTCAATTCTTGTTTGCTGAGTTAATTAACATGAAGGAAGAAGGTAAGGATGGAGAAAGGCACAGGGATTAGTCCAGATCCATATTGCATTACAGAACAGAGAAGAGAGATATCTGCAGAACACCAACACTGAACAAACATACAGCACAAAATGAAATAATTATTCATTCATCTGCATTCATTAACAGCTTACTTCAGCACAATGGATCTGTCTGCCAGTGTCTTAGAATATGCATTTTCATATTTGCTGTCTTACTTTGCTGCTCTCTGCAACTATAGAGATATACATTATTATTCTTAATGGTCAAGTCTGCAGGATTTACTTAAAACAATAACCTGAAAATATATTTGAGTAAATGCCACGCAATCATCATCCATGAGCCTCCATAGAGAGTAGTGGTCCCTCTGTGCTCAGAGACCCTCTCCTCTGCCTATATTTTGAGGTACTGTGTGAGTCTCAGGGCTGGAGTTTGTGTTTGTCAGAAGTGTCATAATCGTGCTTCATAGTTACTAGTGCTGGGCGGTATGCAAAAAAAAAAAAAATGTTTGCAGTGTTTTTCAATTCTTTAATTTTTTTTGTGCTTCTATTTGTGCTTGCAGCTATTTTGCAAAATATGGCGGATCACAAAAAACAACACCCGAATCTCTCCTATTAAACTTAGCTATCTAAGAGGAGCCACATGAGTCATGAAAGCATTAGGTCTTATTTGCATTGTGACATCGCAAGCTCTATTATTCCCAGGGTGCATTTCACCCATGCATTCTCGTAATAGATTTAATGTTACAAATTGTTTCTTCTGCAAATACTTTGTTTCACGATTGGTTGTGTAGCACTGACTTTCTCACTAATAAATACAATGCAGTACAAATATTCCATCCATCCATCTTTAGAAATTTATCTGGAGTCAGGTCACAGGGACAGCAGCCTAATCAAGAAAGCCAAGAATTCCTAGCCACTTTGTCCAACTCTTCCCGGGGGGACCCTGAGGTGTTCCCAGGTCAGATGAGAGACATAGTCTCTCCAGCATGTCCTGGTTCTTCCCCTCTGTTTCCTACAGGTAGGAAATGCTCTGAACACCTCACCAACGATAATTTGAGATGTCTCTGTACAGTACAGTGTCGTTCAGAGCGATTTTTAGTTTTAATAAAGACAGTATGCCTGCTGCTTTACTGCTTCAGCACCTGCACTTATAATGAGCAAAGTCACACAATTATTATAAAATGTATCCTCAAAAGTAGTCATTTGCATTATTATTACCTTTGGTAAATACCAAGTATGGTATATTCAGTGACCCGTCTAGTTCATTTGAACCAAAGAAAGTAAGCATCTTAAGTGGACACATGGCGTTTTAAAGTAGAAAGAAAAGGAAAACTAAAAACTGACCTGAGGACTTGAAATGAACTGGTAAGACATCCAAATATAAAATCAGACCAATGTAACCAAATTTGACCTCTTCAAAAGTTTAGGCAGTATCATACACGTCTGTACTTTGAAACTCCAGCTCATTATCAGTTTCAGTAAATTGTCGGTAAAATTTCTCTCAGAATTAAACTTCATGTGTAAAATGTTTCAAGTCATCTCATTTCTGCAAGCCTATATATCTTTGTCCCATGTAGATCTGATATATATATTATCTATATACTGTATATATTACATATTGAGCGATTTGAATTTTTAAATAAATGTCTGAAGATTAATAATCTCAAATTATGACATTTATGCACTTGTTGAAAGGGGCACCATCCACCCTAAATGGTGGGAAAATAAAGAAGAACAAAAGTTTAATTCAGAAATCAAACATTCAGTCAATCTTAAATGAATCAATCTCATATCTTAAGCCAAAATTCTCATTTCAGGGACTCCACTTCTGGAAGAACACTAACAGACAGGAACTTAGAAAAATAATTATCTGTTTATTACAGGATAAATGATGGTACAACGTCCATGCAATAAGTGATGATAAGATAATGAGGATAAATAATAATAGGTGAATAATAAAAGATTCTGAGTCAGGCTAGGAGCATTAAAGTTAAAGATAGTGAGTAAATATGCTCCAACATATTAACCTACAATAACTTTGGTGTCAAGATAAATTTGGATGTGGGTTTGGATGAACCTAGGATTACCAGAATAGGTGAATATCTGAGTTATGACCGCATGGGACACCATCAGCCCTGTTTGGAGCTCTGGAGGTTTGCATACTTTCACTTTCACTTTACTTCATTGTCACTTAGATGCACTGGGTACATACATGTGAAATACTTCCTGCTTGGTAGCTCCATAGAGACTAAAAAGCCTACACATATCTAAGAGAATGGCAATGAAAAACAGGCAAACAGGCAGCAATAAAACAGGCTGTAAGGAAAATGCAATAGTGCAAAGTGCAGTGTGTTATTGCACATTTAGATATTGCCCATCATTTCTACTGTCAACATTCATTTAGCAGTCTAATGGCCCGCATGAGCACCCAGCCTGCTTTTTTGTAACCTTTCACCTTTTTGGACCTCAGGGGAATGAATAGTCTTTTGTGGGGGTGGCTGGGGTCCTCCATTATCCTCTGGGCTTTGCTGAGGCAGTGCTGGCTGTAGAGGTCCTCCAGACTGGGCACCTCACACCCAGTGATGTTACTGGCAGTTTGGACCACCCTCCCTAGTGCCTTACAGTTTCTGTCCGTACAGCTGCCATACCAGGCTGTGAAGCTGAAGGTCAGGAGGCTCTCTATGGTGCCTCTGTTGAAGTCCCTGATGGTGTTGGGTCTAAGGCCTAACTGTTTTAGGCGCCTGAGTCTGTATAGGCGCTGTTGGGCCTTTATTACCACTGCTGTGGTGTGGCAATCCCATGAGAGGTCTGCAGAGATGTTGACTCCCAGATATTTGAATGTGTCCACCCTCTCCACCGCTGTACCATTGATGGTAATCGGCTGCAGCTCGTCCTCCTTCTTCCTCCTGGGGTCGACCACGATCTCCTTGGTCTTGTTGGCGTTCAGGGAGAGGTTGTCACTTGTGCATCGCTGCACCATGTTGGCCTGCTCCTCCCTGTAGGCTGACTCATGGCCGCCGGAGACCAGGCCCACCACTACTGTGTCATCAGCAAACGTCACGACGTGGTTTGATGGTTGTGTCACCACGCAGTCGTAGGTGTACAACGAGTACAGGAGAGGGCTGAGGACACAGCCCTGTGGCGCTCCTATGCTGACACACAGAATGGATGATGTCTGGTCAGCCACTCTCACTGGCCCTCATTTATCAATCTTGCGCAGATCTGAGCGCAGGATTCATCGTACGATAGGACACACATGAGATTTATGAGAGGGTTCATATCTGACCAATCCCAGTGTACGTATGATCGGGTCTTGATAAATGCTGCAGCTGAAATTGATCGTCATTAACATGTTTATGCCCTTAAATATTCGTGGTTCAGAAGCCTTGCCCACTGAGGTCAAACATGAAAGAGGAGAAATACTAGAAAGATGTGAAACTTTTCCAAGCTGAAAGTGGATATCCTCACATCTGTGGTGGAAACTAACAAGGATTTTCTCTTTGGAAATATCAAAACTGGTATAAAAGCAGTCCAGAAAACTCTTGCCTAGAGCAGGATTATGGTGGCGGTGAACAGCGCTGCTGCGGAATGGCGGACAGTGGCTGAAGTTTGAATAAATCATTAGTCAGTAAGTTGCTCATGATGATAAAACAATATCTCATACATACCTCATATTTGTTTATTGCCATGACATAGGGTACGTTGCTCCTATTGTTGAAAGTATTTAGTTTCAATTTGTTGCATCTTCGTAATGTAGAGCAGACTGGAGAGTCTGACAGAGGCTGAACAAAATCAATTATTAACCTCACCAAACGGTGTGTTGCTGCCCCTGAGGCAAATTTTTATGGATTTCTATATGATTTTTATCACTGAATAAATAGCGAGAGCACTTTCTTAACTTTACATGTCAGAATCCATCGATAAGGTCCTGTCTCCTATACAGCACCTTTGTGGAGTCTCTCCTCGTTATTGTTCTCCGGGCATCGGGTCCTCAGGATGCACCAGCACAGCCAATGGCACTCCGTTCGCCAGTGCAACATTGTGCAAAACTGTACTGGCCCAAATAATGTCCCACACCCTTTCAGTGTACAACAACGTCCCCGCTGCTGGGCCAAGACAGAGCTACCTGCCTTTTAGGAGTCAAACGCAGCGTGTGCGTGTGTGCGTAATGTTGAAACTGTGCTCCTGCTCTGTGGCAGTGTTTTTGGACAGAGTTATCAAATAGGCCTTTTCACTGAGGACATAACAAATTTATTTTATTTTATTTTTCTTCTTAATCTTAATGAAATCTGGCTGATTGTGCTTAATGACAGGTTTTAGGTTTGTATATCAATTATTTTGAGACAGATATTTGCTGCACCGCAGATCCACACCGACTCAAACTTGCGTACACAATGTCAGACCTGTTGTGAGATATGGTCATAGTGTACGCTCACGTGCAGATTGATAAATGCCGATCCTCACATCAAAATTGTCATACGCAAGGTGTAGGCAAGTTTTCTGCCGTACACTAGCTTGATAAATGAGGGCTACTGTCTGGGGGCAGTTCTTCAGGAAGCTTAGGATCCATCTGTGCAGGGACGGCCTCATGCCTAGGTCTCGGAGCTTGCCATCGAGCCTGGACAGTAAGATGGTATTAAAAGCGGAGCTGTAGTCCACAAACAGCATCCTGACATAGGTACCGCTGCATTTCAGGTGGGAAAGGGCCGTGTGAAGGACATGGGTGATGGCATCCTCTATGCTCCTGTTTGCTCGGTAGGTAAACTGTATGGGGTCGAGGGTGGGAGGGCGCATGGGGCATATGAGACCTTTGACCAGGCTCTCAAAACACTTGCTGGCTATGGGAGTGAGGGCTATGGGGTGCCAGTCTTTTAGGCTGGTCACCCTCTGCTGCTTGGGAATAGGGATGATGGTGCTGGTTTTGAAACCGTTGGGGACAGAGCTGAGGGAGAGAGACTGGTTGAAAATGTCAGTGAATACTCCCACCAGCTGGTAAGCACAAGCCTTTAAGACCCGTCCAGGAATGCCATCTGGGCCAGCCGCTTTCCTGGTGTTGATCCGCTTGAAGGAGTGGTAGACCTCGCCCCTTTGGATGGTGAGCAGGCGGTCATCATCAGCACCAGAGATGGAGAGTGGGCTTGGGGATATTCCAGGAGTGGGGGTCAGCTGCTCCCCCCTCCCTATGTCAATAGGGAGGGGGTAGCAGAGGTGAGCGCTCGCCGGTGGAGGGGGAGGGACCAGCCATGCCAGGGGGTCTAGCAGAGGGGGTCAAATCGGGCAGAGAAGGAGTTGAAGTCATCTGGAAAGGAGTGTGATGTGTGTTGGGTTTGCTGTGTGCTCCCCTTGTAGTCTGTTATGGCTTGAAGCCCCTGCCAAAGGTGCCTCGGGTTGTTTGTGTTGAGTCTTGACTCCATGCGTTGACCGTAGTCTTTCTTTGCCTTTTTGTTGGCCACGCTGAGTGCATAGCGGGCTTTGTTATAGTCCTCCGCTGTGCCTGATTTATAGGCTACATTTCGTGTGTGGACAGCAGCATGCACTTTGTTGTTGATCCATGGCTTCTGGTTTGGCATCACCTTTATATTCCTGACTGGAACAGCAGCCTCTGTGCACTCCCTGATGTAGGTTGTTAAATTGTTGGTGTAGTTGTCTAGATTCCCAGTCGACTTGAACGCCTCCTAGTCCGTGCAGGCAAACCAGTCCTGTAAGATTGCCTCTGATTAGGAGGATTGAGCAGTGGCCTGATTTGCCAAAAGCTGGGTGGGGGAGGGCTCTATAACTTTCCCGGAAGAGGGTGTAACAGTGGTCCAGTGTGTTATTTCCTTGCGTCTTAAAAGTGATATGTTGGTGTAATTGAGGCATTAGTTTGGTGTGGTTCACGTGGTTAAAATCCCTGGCTATGACCAGCGCCGTGTACGGCTGTGCCGTTTCTTGCTTGCTGATCAATCTGTGGAGTTCCTTGAGCGCTGCCTCCTTGTTTGTCTGCGGTGGATTGTAAACAGCGGCTATCGTGACAGATGTAAATTCACAGGGGAGCCATACAGGAAGACACTGCAGCAGGAGACACTCCAGATTTGGGGAACACACTGTGTTAACAGTTGAGATGTTACGCTCATGACACCAGGCCCGGTTCACCATGAGACACACACCTCCACCCGCTTTCTTCCTTGAGAGCTCCATGTCCCGATCCGTGCGATGGACAGAAAAGCCCATGGGCGCGATGGCATGGCTCGGTGTGTCGGTGGAGAGCCATGTCTCAATGAGACACAGCACATTGCATCTCCTGATGTCTGGCTGGAAGAAGACCCGCGCCCGTAGCTCACAAAGTTTGTTCTCCAGGGACTGTACGTTCGCCAGCAACAGGCTGGGGAGTGAGGCTCTGTGAGCACACCGCCTTAGCCAGTCCAGTGTCCCGGCTCGTCTGCCTCTCCTTCTCAGTTGGGTCCTCGTCCTCCTCAGTTCGGGGAACAGGGAGAGGGGATCTGGGCACAATCGGTGAGTCTGACATGCCGCTCTGATGTTAAGAGACGTTTGTTTGCTGTAGGCAATCCGTATGGCGCAAGGTGTGCAACCAGTTTTAGTGCCGTTAGTGCTGTTTGTAGGTGCTATCCTACTGCACCCTACTGCCAATCTGGATACAAAATTCACTCCTAACACTAGTAACTAAAAAAACTAGTAACGAAACCAACTAAAAACTAAGCTAAACTGTTATAACTGTCTGCTACTTAAACCTCAGAGCACAGACTGACAGCACAGTTTTGCTAGCTAGCTAGTTTGCGGAGCTCCAGCACGTCGCCCTCCTCACGGCGCTGCTACGTAAGTGAGACTGGTCCTTGGAGAAGATGGAGCAGGTACTGAAGGCCCGGGGCTACCGGCTGTTCGAGAGGTTTGGCTTGGAAGACGACCGAAGTCAGCCGAAGGAGATGGGCCAGGAGTTGCAGTACTTGGGCCCGAAGCAAAAGCCAGCGCTGTGGGTCCTTTGGATGCTCGTTTGTCTTAATCAAAAACGTAGGCTCACATGATGACTTTGGGCCTGCTGGGTGGCATTCAGAGGTGACTTTGAAATCACGCAGATGACCCAGAAAAAGAGGCTCGATGGCCAGTCGAAACTATTTCAAAAATGGCTTCCCGAAATTAAAGAAAAATCAATTAAAGGCTTAATCTTAAATTGCTATGCGCACAAAAATTTGAAGTTTCAAAATTTGAACTAAGACAGTGTTAAAGAAAAAGCAACGTGAATGAACACGTGGCGTAAAACTTAGAAGACTAAGAAAAAGTAAGACTAAGGGCTATATTTTCGTGCCTCGCCGGAGACATGCCCCAGGCACGGCGTAAGTCAGGTCTGCCGCGCCGACAAGGCATTCCCAAGCACAATTTGGTATTTTGGTGAGCGGGGCAGCCCAGCGTAAGTATCCCCCCTCCCTAACTCAGCTCCTCCTAGCGGCGTAAGTCGTAGCGAGGGAGGAGAGAGGGTGTGGCGTGGATTTAACACAGCCAAGACCTGTATTGACCAATAACATCAGCTCCTCTCCTCGCCTTTAAATCCACCACCGGCGAGGCGTATTACTATTTTCGTGAAGTAGTCAAAGAGATCAAGAGATGTCTGAAGACAGTAATGCCACACATAGGGGACAGAAGGCAGCTCCTCAACAAGTGTCACTGCAGAGGGCGTCCTTCACACTCTCTCATATAAGCACAGATGGATTTGGTGTGTGTGATGTTGGACCCACTAGTAAGACAAACACCCTTTCCACAAATAAAGACACTCACATAAAGTTGCACATATTTAAACCTCACATGACAAAGGTGGGTTGTGCGCAGAGATCACAATATAAATTCCAAAAATGGCTTTAAAATCGGAACCATCTGTGCGTAATGACGCATCGCGCTCTGTGGCCTGGCTCTTTCTTTCATCGATGTTGGCATATAAAATAAATTTGGCTCACAAAACTGAATATTAAACTATTCGTATGTAGGCTTAAAGTAAATAACTCATCTGATCACTGAAACAAATCATCTGTTCAGCCGCCGCAGCAGCAGTTGCAGCAGGACGGGGAGAGGACACAGACACATGTCTAGGTCAAGATGTGCGAGAAATAACAGGAAGAGGAAGAAAGAAAAGGAGGGAGACGAATTACATATCTTGTTAACTTCATCATGTGTGTCTATTTACTAGATATTTAATTAAATTAAATTTAATGCGGTTTCAGCTGTGTTGATTCGGTCAGGTTGTGTGTCCAAACGCGTGCCAAACGGGCTCATCAGATCAGATATAGATCAGAATATATCTATATAGATCTAAATGTATGTGCTGACTCAGATCATTAGTTGTTGATTATTTTTTGCACAGAAATGTGCCTGACACTGGAAACCTGCCGGTGAGGCATCGGTGACTTATGCTGATACGCCGCCGGTCTACCAAAATATCACTAGACCAGCTGCGCTCCACCTGTGCTGAAAGCTGACCAGGTTTGAATCGGCGAGCTTTCAGCGCACTTTATACGGGCAGCTGATTCTTTCGACACCTCCCTCTGCCATGCCACCACGCCCAGCTTGGCGGATCTCGGTGCGCCTCAGTCTACGAAAATACCAAATTGGCTGTACGCCGGGCTTCGCTGGACGAAAATACAACTGTGCGGGTTCCGCCACCCTCTGCGAACACGAAAATAGAGCCCTAAGTAGTAAGAGCTAAGAGAAAACAAAGAAGATCATGAGCAGAAGAGAGTGAAGAGGACGAGAGATAGTAAGACATAAGAGCAACGGTTTTATCTTCTCACACTGGGAGTGTCTCTGGTGTGTGTGTGTGAGGAGAAAGAGGAGGGGTCGTAGGGTCTCCATCTGCTGAGGAGACCTCGGATCTCTGATGATTTGATCTAACTTAGACTTTTGGCTGGTAAAAGAGTCAGATCTGATACTCACTCACTATAATTAATATCATTGAATGCATGGTTTCATGATAAATAATTTGATATTAAACACATATGAATGAAATGTAGGATCACATCAAACATTCTCATTCTGTTTTAAGTATCACACTGAACATGCTAAATTACTCTGAAATGAATCAGATAGTAACACATTGAAACTGTGAATAACAAAAGAGTAAACACATGTGAATAAACTTCATCATGATTAATAATGGATTCTAAATACTCACATTCCGATTATTCAATGACATTATAACCACCTAATGGTTAAAAATACTAAATAAACGATAAGAATATAAACCAAACATTTCTAAACTATTTCTGTTACTTAGAGTAAAGTCATGATTCATACTCCATATATTTAACTCTTAATAGTTCATGAAACAGTATGAAAAGCTGTTAGTCTAAAGAAACTAAAGAATAAAGGATTTATTCTGTCAGAGTGATAACTTGGCTTCTGGGGCACATAGAAAAATGGTAAACATCTCATTTTAACACAAATTTCATGATTAGACAGATTAGTACATTGCTGGATGCACAAGATGTCATGATCAGTCATTTGTATTCTTTCACCAAAGGTATGCAGTTTTTATTAGAACATGGTTGAGCAGGGTTTTACGACTGAGGTCTGGAGGTCTGTGTCCTGTTCCTCAGACTTTATCTTGGGGTCTGTATGTTCACACACTTTAAGACAGTAAATCTCAAATGGGAGACCTGGATTGAGGCATTAATGTTTATTTAGATGGTCAGTGATGGAGTCAGTTTGAAAGTCTGTCTCTGTTCTCTGAATTGACCAATCGTGAAGAGCCAGAGGTTTAGGTCAACCTCCGATCGGGTCAGTTAGGTAACCTGAAAGTGCAAACAAGTCTGGAAAGATTTATATCCTGTGTCCTGGGACCAAATAAGGAAACTTTCCTGCGAAGAATGTGTGGGTTTCACCCACAGGGTTGTCTTGATTGCTAATATATATATATATATATATATATATATATAATTATGTATATATGTATACATGTACATCCCAAGAGAACATCACACCTTCACACCCAAGTTTTTATATTTGACGAACCCTCATTAGCTCTGCCTTGTTTCTCAGATGAATGTCCCTTTTACTGCTTCTAGCTCTTTCACCTCAATATCTGAAAGGACTTTTTCTTTGGAAAACTGCTACAATCTGCTCTTAATAACTGAGTATTTGAATGTGTCCTTTCTCTTTTCCCTCTCAAGTGTTAGATCCCTTTGTATTACAGCTCGCTTCAGTTCTCAGGCTCTTAGTAACAGAAATGACTGGAGAGAAAGAAGGGGCTAACTACCGCTGACATGCACCTTTTTTTTTTTCCAAAAATCACCAACCAGCTCTGAAGTACGTGGTCAGTTCACAGATTACCAAGAGAGAAAAAGAAAGAATACAACTCACTCCGTTTTAGACATTTATCCCCCTGAGAGGACTCACAGCTGTGTCCTAGTGCCAAATGTTGGAAGCACTGAAACAGATTTACACTCAACTTATCCTACAACAAGGAATACAAGCATAACAAATTCAAGCTCAAATCAAAGTTATGATAACCTCAAGGTTTGAAGATGTGAAACTATTGACAATCATTGTTTAATTGTTCCTTGGATTACTAGGAGTAGGAATACCGGCATTGAGTTAAAACAACATATTAGACAAGCAGTTAGCTGATGCCAGAGCAACATCATTGAGACTCTGATCTCTTCAGTCATCTGCTTTTCTTTTTAGGTGGTAATAGATCTTCTAATGCATGTATAACACAGTTGAAAATCAGTGCTTTTTTTATTTTGGGCTATAAGGGCCTGAACATTTTGTCTTTATTTCCCATTAAACCACTTATAAAAAATAAAATCAGGTTACATTTTCTATGACAATGAAAAAAACAGCTTAACAGTTAATACTTTTGCCATTCAAAACCTCTCTGAAATGCCAATCAGTCCAATGAAAAGTTTAGAAATTCAAGTTAAACCTAAATAAATAATCTATGTATCATTTCGGGCTGTCAAAGCATCAGAATTTTCAATCAGATTAATCACAGGGTTGCTGTGAAATTATTTCAATTCATCATGATTGAATTTGAATTGCATTAATCTATATTTATCGTGTTTCATTTTCCATTAGCAAAGAGATTCAAGAAAGAAGGAAATATGTATGCACTTAACATGTTAATTAAACACCCATGTTTCACATGAATGTGATATTTTAAGCTGAAAGTGCTTTGGTGAAAGGAAACTCCTTCCTGCAGAGTGTGCATAACACTTAATGTCCATCATGGGTTTTTTGTACTCAAATGTCCCTTGGAGAAGGCCAACGTGCTGTTTAGCATTTTATTTGTTGACAAGGCTTAAGACTGCAACTAAAATCGCATATGAGACCTTTATTTTATCTGGTCGTGTTTGTGCAAGTGCGCATGTTGTAATGCTCACTCTAACACAGGCTCTGTATAAGACATTGTGGTTGCAAGTTGCCCTTCTTTCACTGACTTAGCCAGTCTCATCCACCTGCACTCTCTCCTGCTCTGAGAATAGAACACCATCACAAACATGCGCACAGCAAATGTGCATCACATCACAAATGTGTTGCCGAAAATGTTTCAGGAAATTTAAGTCATTTTGCACTGCAGAAGAGTTAATTGCATTAAAAATTTTCATCAGCTGATGGATTAATCTGTGTCACTGCGTTAATTTTGACAGCCATATATTATTTAGTTTTAAATTAAACAACAACAATAATAACAACAACAACAACAACAACAACAACAATAATAATAATAATAATAATAATAATAATAATAATAATAATAATAATAATAATAATAATAATAATAATAATAATAATAATTGTTGTAATATTAGAGTACAGTTTGGTTTCTTTATGTACTTGGATCCAAAAGCTTGTAAACGTAGTTGTTTATGAAGTCATAATGTAAAGCTCCTGTGTGTTTTCTCACAATTTAATAACTAAAGAAACTTGCTTTTTTATACTAATCATTATGGAAATTTGCTGGGGGGGGGGGTTTATATTTGACTGGTGTTGGCACTTCCCTCGTCTGACACCAAATATTAACACTATAGAAATGGCTGATGTTGTTGCTAATGAGCTGGTTTGTACTTGTCGGTCATAACGAGTCACTGTTGTTTATTTGAGTTTAAAAACTTTTCACAAGACCTTAGAGGTGTGTATTTCAGATGTTTATTCACTATTCTGAGCTCTGCAGTACCAAAGACAGCAAAACAAAGATGAAAATTAGCACTAAAGTAAAGCATGTGTATGAATTAATTGAATTATTAATAATGCTCTGAGAGAGAGGAGGAACCATCTTTGCTCTGATGTTTGTTCATTGTAGATGTTTGATCCGAAGTCTTTGGGGACTGTGCTCTCTGTATGCTGAATACTGTGGACTAATTTTACAGACTAATTAAGGTATTTGTGTGTTTGTTTACTGTCTTATAGGAACATATTTCTACTTTGAGTCTGATCTGGTACAAAGTACGGCTTGTTAAAACATATTAGCGTAAATTGAAGAGCAGCTCTAATTGTTTGCGGCACTGCTGATGTAGCGCAGCAGTAATTATGTTTGGTTTAACTTTGGCAGCACTCTGCTCTTTAAAAGCTCTCTGAAGAGAATGATTGTGTCTGCATTGTTGCATTTCTGCTGATAATCAGACACCATGAGGCCTCAACTTCATTTTTGTGCTTTTGCTTTCAACCTTTTGAACTCAAAACTAAACTTTAAAACACCAACACAAAGAAAAATCCAATTATTTTGTCACACGCAGAAGTGCTTTATTTGGATGAAACAGCCATTAACGGCATTATGAATAATATCTGGTGTTTTCTCTGTGAACAAACAGATGACATGACACGTATCTCTGACTCTAAAAAGCTTTGTTTCTACATGCTGCTCATTTTCAAATGATTTGGCACACTAAACCTGAAGACACTCTGTTATCGATCTGTGGAAGGACCCAATGATCTGAAACATGTGGCAGCAGGTGGATACACTGAAAATCACTTACAGCGCAAGCATCACTTTTCAACAACCACCTCTTTAGAAAAGCTAAGGAGAACAGGTCTGACTTCAGAGGCCAGCTCCTCTTTCAGATAGAAAGAAGAGTTCTTACAAGAGGCACAAATCTGGGAGTAAAATGTAGAAAGTTAAGGATTGGAAAAAAATACACCCTTCCACATTTAATGATAGAGGGAGAATGGAGTCTGAGCTGCCCTCCCTTTTCATAGAGTGATCTGAAGACCATTAAGAGGCTGCAGAAGAGAGGAGCAGCAGTTGCTATAGCATGAACTGTAACAGTCTGAGCAAAAGTCCTCACAGTCAAACCCAGATTTCCTATTGCTGGATCTTTCATAGTGCTTTAATTTCCTCTGGTTTAAGAGATCCTAGAGAGTCAGGTCAGGAACATAACCAAGCTGAGAGAGCCCATCTCAAACTCTGAGAGTGTTTCTGTATGTTCAATCTGACACTACCAAGCAGAAATATTGCTTCTTTTCAAGCATGCTTGTGGTTCAGATGAGCTGAGCTAACTGTCAGTGCAGCTCTCCGGAAAACACATCAAGATATGTTGCCTCACAAGACCTTTAATGAAACCAAAACAGCTTTTTTTTAAATAAAAAAATAACACGTTTTCCTGGCATGTTAAGTCAGAGCCATTTATTTTGAATACAGCCTCAAACATCTCAGTTTTGTTAGCTGGATCAGCACCTGTGGCAGAAAGAGGTCACTGAAAATGTGTTGTTATCTGATAACTGGATTCACACTTGCTTCATAGTTTGATGGAAATGATAAGTCTTGTTTTGCCATTTAGATTTTGAGTATTCCTTCTCAGCTGCTGGGCGATGGATGATGATTGAGGTTTTTCTTGGCAATGTTTACTTATTTCAAAAAAGATATTTACTTAAAACTGTGAAAAAGGTATTGTTGCTTTTATGTTAGCACAACAGTTACACTTTTTTTTTTTTTTTTTTTCAAATGAAAACTCCAGAGAATCCTTATGGGCTGGGGCGCCGATAAGGGGGGAGGAAAGGAGAAGGATTCTAGGGGCCCATGATTGAGGGGGGGCACAGAGAGGCCTCTAATAAAGTTATTCTGAAAAAAAAATAACATGACTCCAAGTTATAACTAATGTTTAATCACAAATATTTTATATACAGCATCCTGGTTAGAATAACTTTATTTGTTTTGGAAACTTTATACATAAAATGGTTCAGTCCGACCAAATCGGCTGTCAGCGGCGCAGCTGCATATCATAGTCATCTGCACCAGAGTGGCTAAGGAAGAAGATGTTATGCCTCAGAAATCAGGCAGCCAAAAACACATAGAAAGGAAACTAAGAAAGGAGAAAGAACTAAAGGGCTGAGTCACCTAGGATTTCATAAAGAAAGGTGGGTTTACAAGTGGTTCATGTAGTGGAAAGCTATTTAATATTAACTTTGTCCTTGTTTGTGGTTTGTAAGATAACTCACTTTTCCCACAATGTCAGCTCAAGAAAACTCTTAATATTTGCATTTCACTGTTTTAGTTAAATAAGTAATGCCGTCCAACATTTAGCATGCTGGTTATCTTCAATCAGTTGATCCCCCCCTCTGTCAAAACGATGCCTCGTTCTGAACTGAGTCAAGTGCACCAGAAGCAGCTGTCAATCAGTCCCCTACTCCACCAGCCCCTCATCCAGCCCCAGTGCCCCCACATGAGGAAGGAGCTGAGCAGCTGTGTGTGTTGGATTAATCATAATGATATACTTTATCACAGTCTCAAAACATTACACAAATAAGAGGTATCTGTCATTAAGGAAAATGTTAAAATAAAAATAATTCTGAACAATTTTAATTTAAAATTAAAATTTTAAATTAAATTTAATCAATTCTAATAGGCTGTATTGGGACAGAGGAATAAGTGCCTAGAAAGTGAATCTCATTCCACTTCAGTGGGGCAACATAAACTGTGATTCCTAAAATAGCTCTATTGATAGTAAGTACTTAAAAAAAAAATCTACTCATGCCATCCAGTTGATTTTTAGTAATCAGTGTTTCGGTGTCAAACTATTTCCTTTCTGCAGCGCAGTGATACTTGCACACGCGCAATCGAGTATGCAGGGGGGGAAGCGATTTTTGTCACGTGGACCAATAGGAGCCGAGCCTCGTTGCCATAGTATCAAAAATACACAAACATGGCGACGAGCTCGTCTAGCAGCGAGACAAGCGAAGAGGAAGAAAAGAAAGGAAAAAAGAAAACAGCCTTCAAAAGTGATTCAAAAAGGAACGAAACGATGCTATATGCATCTATCATCTGTCCAGAGGGAAGACGTTCTCAACTTTACAAGGACACGTTGGGAAACTTACAGAACTAGTATTAAAAAGTGTCTTTCTCTACAGGGTGGGACAAAAGACCAGCCAGAAATGTACATATATGTGAGTAACACAAAAAACGATTATATGGTGCTGCTGTTTTTGCTTGTAGAAACTGCTATGTTGATTCTGGCAAGACAAAATCTTTCTCAAATGTCATAAATACATCTACCTAACATCTGAAACAGTTATTGGTGCCTTAGTATACGCATAAGTGAATTCAGATTATGAAATGTAGCAAATTTCTTGAAGAAAACATCTCAACTCAAGTGATTTGCACCCAGCACAATGAAATATATACAGTAAATTTAGCTAAAAGCTTATGTTTCATACATAAAAATGACACAACCTACTGTGTAATAAAAGCAATAAAATATAAACAGCACATCATGGCCATAAATGGCTGAAAGTCAATCAAATTGCTACCACGCCCCCCAAAATTGGAATAATGGAAAAAATGTAACAAGACTAAAATAAATGCACAAAAGGTCTGAATATTTATACCATATTCAAAATATGGTATAAAACATTTATTCAAGTATCACAGTGTCAAAATATATTATATTATAGATATAATATAATATATTTTGATTATAGATTATAGATTGATAAATATATTATATATAATATATTTATCAATCCCTCCAGAATATGAAAATAAAGATCAAAACACAAACGCAGACAAATGTAGAACAGATATAAAAATAATAAAAATCTCAAATCTCAGTGTAGCAGTCCTTTAAACAAAACAAAGTGTACATGGTTACATGGTGCGTATATTACGCATCACTATCACTTTCATCAGAGTCATCATCCCATACAGCTCTTTCTTCTGTGTCCTTTGAAGCATTCTCACATGCTTGGCACCGACATAAATCTGTACAAGATAATCTTGCAGACATACAAGAACATCCATACATTCACAGGTTGTGACTCGACCAGTGCCTTTCATGGCAAGGGCAAAAGAAAAACATTTTCTGTTGCTTGTCAGAAAGAAGAATACCTGACTGGGTTTGCAAATCTGGGCAACAGTTTTAACCTTGACCAATCCACCTTTAACATGCTGAGTAATTATGTGTGCCAACTGTATGGCCAGTCATCTGCCAAAAATGTAAATGATGCCAGATACAAATCTTTCTGCATGGCCTTGTCAGCTTTGCCAGAACTGTCCATTCCCCCAACAAGTGACGTCCTGTACCAACACTGCATGAGAGCAAACTACCAAGCAGCGGTGATGAAACATTCTCTGACTAGTAAAATGTGTGCCCTTCACACTTTCTTCACATATCCTGCCACTGATAGTGTTTTGCAGATAGTCCACTCTAGTTGCAAGACAACCAAATGTGAGACTGAACGATGTTCTTGTATGTCTGCAAGATTAGTAAATAGACACACATGATGAAGTAAACAAGATATTTAATCCTTCTCCCCCCGATTTCTATCTTCCTATTCCTCTTATTTCTTGGGCAGCCTGACCAGGAAATGTCTCTGTGTCCTCTCCCCGTCCTGCTGCAGCCGCTGCTGCGGCAGCTAAACAGATGATTTATGTTAGTGATGAGATGAGTTATTTACTTTAAGCCTACATACAAATATTATAATATTCAGTTGCGTGAGCCAAATCAGTTTTATATGCCAACATCTATGACAGAAAGAGCCAGGCCACGGAGCGCGATGCGTCATTTATGCACAGCATTTTAATGCCATTGTGGGGATTTATGTAGTGATCTGTGCACACAACCCACCTTGGTCATGTGAGGTTTAATATATGAAAGTTTATGTGGTTGTCTTTATTTGTGGAAAAGGGTGTTTGTCTTACCAGTGGGTCCAACAATACACACACCAAATCCATCTGTGCTTAAATGAGAGAGTGTGGAGGAAGCCCTCTGTAGCACTTACAGCGACACTTGTTGAGGGGCTGCCTTCTGTTGCCATCCTGTGGCATTGCTGTCTTCAGCCATCTCTTGATCTCTTTGACTACTTCACAGAAATTGTAATACGCCTCACCGATGGTGGATTCAAAGGTGAGGAGAGGAGCTTATGTGATTGGCGAAAACAGGTCTCGGCCGTGTTAAACCCATTCAACGCCTTATCTCCTCCCTCTCTATGACTTCCATCGCTGGGAGTAGCTTAGCTAGGGAGGGGGGATACTTATGCCAGGCTGTGCTGCTCACCAAAATACCAAAATGTGCTTGGGCACGCCTTGTCGGCGCAGCGGTCCTGACTTATGCCGCGCCTGCGCCATGCTGCCGGCGGGGCATGAAAATAGAGCCCAGTGTCTTTAGTTGGATCCCCGTTAGCTGCCACCAAAATCAGAACTGCTCATCTCAAGGTTCGTTCTTGCACACGTTTGGTCAGCTCAAATATAAAAGTCTGTGCAGTTCTGTTCTGTAATCTTTTCAGACATTAAGGACAATAATCTGATCCTGCCACTGGTGAAAATAAACTCTTTTGTTGAAGTACCACGATTATGTACATTTGCCTTACAACCAGAGGTTGCTGGTCCATAGAGGGTGCTTGGATGCCGCCGTCTCTGTATCACAGCATGTAGAATCACACAGCCCTTTGTTTTATAACATGTTTCTGAAAATGACTTTTACTTGTATCCTGTGTTTTAAAAAGGCAAATTAAATAATGTAGTCTAAAGAGAGGTACTGAAAGGTATAATTTGTGATAAAAAGTAAGTTTAGAGATGTCGTACGTTGCCTACAGTTATTAATAGTTGACATATATCCGGCCAAGGGGGGATACATCTTTGACTCTTGTTATAACTAACTGTCTCTTAACTATAAGTTAAGAGACAGAGGGGCGCAGTCTCCCTCTGGTCGCTTTACTTTACTGCTTTTTCACCACCAGCTATGGGGTGGCAGCAGAGAGCAAGTGGTTTGTTGACCTGCTGGCCTGTAAATAAAACCACCAAGTGGGTGACATTGAGCACAGAGTGTCGAAATAAATAGTAAGCAAGGTTTTCAAGCAGTCACAGAGAGAGCCGAAAATGGAGAGAGAAAATTCAGTGAAGTCACTGAAAACAATGTCATTTGAGAGGAGAACACTGCAGGAAAAATTGAGAGTGACGGAGCTTGGACCTGACCGGATGTATTAGGTATACAGCAGTCCGGGGACAGAGGGAGGAGATATATACATGGTCTTTTTCACTGAGCTGGTATGAGAAGATGTCTTGTCTTTATTTTGCTTCCCTTGTCTGCTTGTCCAAACCAAGGGAACTGATCAAGCCTGGATTGTGGATTTAAAGCATTTTTCTGAGAAAGTAAAACATTTTGCTGTTTTTTTATTTTTTATTATTTAAATATAAATATGTTTTTCCAATCAGTTAGCTGAACAGAGTTAGCACTTTGCACTCTTGAAAGCTGTGAAAATGTGTTTCTTCTCTACTTACTTTTAAATAAAAAAGAATGTATTTGCATATTTACTCATTTTTGATTTGTTTATTGATGGAAAAGGAGATTTTAAGGATTTGTGTACAGGTTATACCTTATCTGGTGCAAAGCACATCAAACACCAGGGAGATAAATTGATATTTAATAACTGGTAACATTTACATTTATTTAATTATCTTTTTGGCTCACCAGTTGTGCTTAGGTGTACCCTAGTAGTTATACATAGTAATAGCACATCAAATGGTTAACATAATGTTGTTTTGTGTTTTGGCATTCCCATCTCTGCTTTTTGGTTTGGTAAATTAAGTCCCCCCCCGGTTTGGAATGTTTATATAATATCTCATACACACGGGCTACAGTATATACTTTAGTAAATACTCCAAACAAGTTCCCTTTTTTAACTGTCCTACATAATTAACCCAGTTTCTGCCACAAAGCTGCCAAATGCAGCAATTAGTGAGCTGATTTTCTTTCATGAATTACAAAAGCATTGTTCTTCTTTGCTTGAAATTTGTTTAGGCAAAATAATATTTCAGAAAGCATGCAGCTCTTAGTTTGAAAATCTCCCAAAGAAAGAAGGATTGATTGCAGTATGATTATAATTAGCAAATGCACATGACATCTACTGTCTGTGAATTACAATGAAGCTCATAGACCTTGTCAATGACAACAACCTGTCATTGTTTGGTTGATTACTGCTGCTGCTGCAACACTTCAAGCCCCCCTGTAGAAAACACAGAGCTGAAACATTGTGTCAATATCATAGTTCAACAGGATGATTTAGATGGTTTTTATTTTCAGAAGGGAATTTAATTTTATCATTCATAATTTATAGAAAGGTTGGAGCATCGTTTTGCCGCTGCAGGTTCCATCATTTTGAATTTGATAACACAGGCTTAGATTTATTTTCTTCCAGTCAGCAAACTCCTGTGTGTGGAGCAGATCTTACAGAATGAAACTTAGCTCCTCAAAGACATTTTATCCTATCACCACAAATCTGCTTCTGTGCACCACCCTGACTTTTATGGTCTGGGCTGTGAAAGCAGCTGAATTTGTCTGTGCAGAGCTCTCTGCTGAGACACAAGTGGGATTGAAATTTTACAGTTCTGCCTGGCTGAGGATACAGAGGAGATTTCAGGAGCAGGAGCTCAACGTCTTCTCCAAACCGTCACATCAGACAGTTTTTCAATACACAGACTCTGCCGCTATCAATACCACATTCAATACCACATAGATCTTATCATTTGGAGTCTGTTTTTAGAAAGGCTGGATCTAAAGGAGGAACTTGAGTGACTTAACTCTTCATCTCTTACATATCAAATCTAAGACTGCTCTACTATGATCTAAAAGGAGGAAGCAGAGGTAACAGTTTGAGTACACATACTGTTGAATTTATCAGTTTTATATTTTGTATGGTTTGAGTTATATTCATAAATTCTCTTTACCAAACCTCCTGGAAGCTCAGTGCTCAAACTTATGACCAGAATATCTGCATCAACAGCATTATAAAATAAGTGCACTTCAGTAATGTGGCTCCAAAATCTAACTTCTAGTTACACAACAGGTTTCTTTCCAGAAACCTTTACCATCCTCTCCATGCTGCAGTTTCTCTTTTGGTGATTTATAATAACACCTCAAATTCATTACTAATGGCCAGTGGCTAACTGGGGCTGTTCAGGGCCAGGAACAAAATAATAAAAAAAAAAAGGCACACAGAAATTTGCAACAATAGAGAAATACATCTTGCAGCATGCTGAAGCCCATCTTATCAGCTCCTCAGTTTATGTCTGTCTCTAACATCATGTGATCACAAGATTTTAGCAAAGACCTGGTCCAGCTTGTCAAAAACAAGACTACTGAGGTTCTTTGTGAGCAGCAGGTGGCCTGGCGGTTAAAGAAATTAAATATTTTTGCAAACGCCACTATTTATTCAGATGGAGGACGTTTTGAACATTTTCTGCTAAATTCTCTCCAGGCTGGTGAGTACTACAGTTCAAAAAGGAAATTTAATACGCAAAGGACAACAGTTTTATTCAAGGAATGATACCTACTTCATGTGACAGACTTTCCAGTCAGATTTGATCCATAATCTGACACCAGGTGAAACTAAGGGCCTGATCTACTGAAGGTTTGCATGTACAGAAACATGTTCAAACCTAATATCACACACAAAGGTGATCTACTAACGGGGTGGAATGAGGATTGCGTCCGTCAAACAAGCAAAATATCATGCATGATCTATTTAGTGTATTTGCCTTCATGAATCTTCTGTGCATGGCTCAACATATTTAAAATGTCAAAAATAAAAATAGTAAGGACATATCATCTCTCCAGCAATTATATGTTTGAGCTGCTGGATGACCTAAGGACTGTTATCAATTGTGCACGCAATCATAGTAGATCACCCACAGCATACCCATTAATAGCACATGCGATTTTTTTGTTTGAACACGCAATTTAGGGTTTGTTATTTGAGATCTTAGTAGATCAGGCCCTTAGGGGTTTAATGTAACAATGAAATGGTAGAATTACCTGAATCTACTCCAAAAAACATTCTTTAGTATTACAATCATCTCAGAAACCTTACGCCACAACCAAACATCTATAGCTAAAGAATAAAAAGTAAGTAAGATGTAATACCAATGGTCTACTGAGGCCCTTAGCACAATGCACACACCACCAGGTGAAATACTGGCCCTCACTTTTTCCACACACTGCATATGTTAAGACTTTCTCCATGTTTATGAAATAGACTACAATTCATTGGTGATGCTTTTTGTGAGACCAAGACCATTAGGGCTATGACTGACCATTTTTCAAATGTAACTTAGAATAAATGGAATCAGTGCGGAAGGGGTTGTAGGTGTCAGCCAAGCAGCCAGGGAAACAGCTCTCGTGTTAGAATTTACATATTAAATATTCACAGGGTTAGGGTTATAAATTATACATTTCACTGTCAAAAGTCTGCAGGATGAGAGTTTTTTTTATTTTTTTATTTTATTTTTTTGGTCAAAAGTCACGACTGAGGAGGACAAGATAAGCAGAGACCACCCTGTCCTAAGGGGGCACAATTGACACAAATGGATATTCCTCACAGGAGCTTTAAGCACTGATGAGACGTTAGTATGATTTTGTTATTTTTTTTATTTAAAAACTACTGGTATATTTTCATTAATAATTAAAAAGGGCTGATAACTGTTTTCCATTTTTTAAACTAAGAGTTGGCCCATGAGCAGCACTGTGTACAGTATGACAGTGAGCTCCAGGTGATGGATTGAGTGTAATATGAGCCCAGAGATGTTTATATATTTATTAAAGTGTCTCCATAGTTTGTCTGAGAATTCCCAGAGTAGAATAAATATAATTTAACTCCAGACCAGGCGTGTAGCTTGATTTGACCTCCACATGTTATTGCAGAGGGACCTTGTGGCAGCAGTGGGCTCACATGCTAATATTCAGATTGTATCTGTTGGGCCAGCAGAGAAATCAATAGTGTTACAAGTGTTGTGATGCAGTGTTATTAATACAGTGTGGGATTACACTACAGTAAGCAGGGAATGGATCAAAGGCCAAGGACACCGGTGTGCAGCAGCTTAACAAACTGATAAAACGATGAGATTCCAGGAAAACACCTCCAAACGTGCGCAGTTTCTGGAGGATGGGTGAGGGGTGGGGGTGCATGTAAATCAAAAAGAGGCGGTGTGTGGATAACCTAACCCAAACAAGTTGTTTCGAGCTGTGTGTAATTCACCCTGCAGATGATGGGTTTTACAGCCGTTTCGCCTGTATTCTATCCAGTGGGGATCTGTAAATCTGTCAGGAAGCGAGTCAATTCCATTCCCCCTGCCGTAATCTCATTTGCCTCTGGTGCCAATGGTGCATCAAATGTCGTTGCTGGCTCCCACTGTGGGTGCAGCGCCTGCCTGCCGCACCATCGAGCTGAGCCTTGGAGTAAATCCCACCTGTCCCACATGAGGTGCTCCATCAACCACAAAAATTCATTATCCTGGAATGTTTTAAGGAGCTAATGGAATCCTTATCTTTATTTTTCACAGAAGAATTTAATTACATGCCATGGAAAAAGTCCCCCCAGTTTATCAGCCCTACATGCATAAATCTGTTCTATTTTTATTCCAGGGTTTAGACTGTCTGTGAGGAAGTTCCTGGAGGATGTCTGTGTTTTACTGTAGTGACTGCCAGTCAGAGCATGCAGACATTACACCCTCACATCAAGGGTTCACCTAATCTCTCCTGGCCTACAGAAAATCAGGCTATAGCATACAGTCGGCATCAATTAGAGGGTGTCGGTTCAAGACAACAGACACTCAATAAACATAATTTAAGTCATACAGAGCAAATCTGTTCAAAATTATCAACCTGTCACAACCTGGCTGTCTTACTAATCGCCTGATTGTGACAAATACTTGATTCTGATTGGTCAAAATTCCTAGGGGAAAAAAAGGTTTCTGTTTGCAGTCTAAGGAAATGCACTGCATAGACTTAAAACACATAAACATCAGCTCTGTTTTTCTGATTGAGAACAATTATCTCCAGAATATTAATAATTATTAATATTAATATATAACATTTTAGGGATTAAAAAAATGTATCTGGTTAATTTAGGAAAACCAGGTTGATTTATTTCTTTATTTACTAACTTATCTTAAAAATATTTAAATGTTTTAATCAACCATGACTTGTACAGAAGAAGATGGTCCAGGGATTAGATAGAACTGAATAAATAAAGAGGAAATATAGTTTTCTGAAAATCTATTCTGAAAAACAAAAGTCAGATATTGAGAGGTAAGAGTTTCACTTAGGGTATAAATTGAAAAAAAAAAAAAAGAAAGTTTTATAAATACAGTCAAAACTTTTGATGAAAGTATTTTTTTCATGATGTTATTTCATCAGTAGAGTCAAGAGTTGCAACTTCACATCTTTTTGAGGTGTGAGCTAAGGCATGAGAAGAATACATGTTTTGACTCATCATACTCTTTTTGAATCAGGGATCATATAAGATCTGTTATAGAAATATATAATAGAAGTATAAAGAAAAACTCTGGGGAAGCATCAGATTAATAATGTCACTACATATAAAAAAAATAAACAGCCTTGATTTGCATACAATCTGAAAGGCTATTAATCTACACTTCAAACTTTTTCCTCCTTCTTTTCAAATTTGTCCTCCAATAATGACATGGAAAAAATGTCAAATAAATCGCCATTTTTTACAGTGTGCAAATTGTTGCCTAAACAGCTTCCACAGCTGATTATGTGTTTGACTTCCAGTAGGAGAGACATATCTGTGGGGCTGATTTTGAAGCACAGATCTGGTCAGTGATGGGTTAAGAGGAAGATAAAGGGTGCCTCTGTAGCTGTGTATGCATCACTCTAATGTGTACAATGGAAATGATCAGGCTGCCTGTTTCTACTGTGTTTCCCTTCAGCATGACAAAAACATAACAAGCTCCCCTCTGTTGTAACAGTTCAAGACTGTGTGTGTGTGTGTGTGTGGGTGGGTGAGTGGGTGTGCTGCTGAGGGGACTGTATGTCATAAGCCGATGTCAGAGAGTAAAAAGCCACAGAGGAAGAAGAAGGAACTATAATACTTAGTGTTGTCACATTTTGTTTGGCCGTCACACTGTAGAGATAAATTTTGTTGAAGAGTAAAAAAACAAAAAGCAGCAGAAACTGTTTGATGACGAGTCTTTTTAAGTGGAGCCGGAACAGTTGGTTACTGCAGAGCAGCTCTGTGCTCCTCTGTCGAGGATTCCTGTGATTAAGGGGCGAGATAAAGAGGAGGCGTCACTCTGGCCTCTCTCTGCAGAACATTTCCTACCCCATAATTTTTGGCCGCCGTGTCACCCTTAAATCCACTAAAGGTTAGTGTAAGGTAATAATTAAAGATAATTTTGTCAAATTGTACTGATGTGGGATAAAACCTAAACATGTCAGGGGTGTTGTCAGGGTGAGTTACAGAAAAATGCAGCAGGAATCCTCTATTTCTTGTTGATCTATTCTTTTCTGCACTAGTATTAAATGAGTCATCATCCATACTTGAGACGCTGTATCCACATACCTACTTCACTTAATTATAGACTTGAATCATAATTACACTTACACAAAATAAGAAACCAGCTTAATGCATTCTTAGTTTGATATACTGAGCCCATACTCTCAGAGCCACCCCCTCAGGTCCTCTGATTAGGGCCTGAGGGGACAGCTAGTAGACCACCAATCTTGAAAACCTAACAACTACTATCACAGCCCCACCAGCCTTCTGTGTAGGAGGTTTGGTGACTTTACAAGTAATCTAACCTCTTTAAAATATTTTTCATGTTTAATAGTAGATGCAAAGTTGCCATGGCAACGGCGTGTGGTAAAGCATGGGGGTTGGGGGAAGGTTTAAGGATGTAGCAAAATTTTCAGGGTAATTCAGTGACCCAGACAGGATTCAACAGCGGTAAAATGGACATGACTTTATAATGCCAGTAGGTGGTGCTTTGTTTTAAGAATATTTGCAAAGATGGATATTAGGCTGTATTGGGACAGAGGAAAAAGTGCCTAGAAAGCGAATCTCGTTCCGAACCAACACGATCTCGCTCAGCCAATACAGCCTATGTGCTAAAATGTAGATGGGGGCAGATCATGTTGAATTGCATTGCTGCATTGTTGAATTGATTTTTGTTTTTTTTTCCAGTCTATTTCTGTTTTCCTGACTTCTTCCTGCTGATATTTCACCATAATGTTTGGAGACTTTGTTGTAGGTCTTCAGAGAATAGACGTGTACAAAACGTCAAGTGTGTAGCTTAAAATATTAAAATAAAAAAAATTAGGAAGGTATTTTAAGGGGGTTTGGGGGCGCTCTAGAGCCAATTTGCCTCGCCCATTTTCAAAATTCATAGGTAATTAAACTTTTCACTTGGTCTGATGCATCCGCAAAAAAAAGTTTTTCGAGTATTAAGGAATTGAAGAATTATAAAAATCCTAAGGGTTTTAACAGGGTCTTTTCTCCTTTCAGTACTTGGGCTGTAACAAGTCTGGTGTCCCTGACAGTCTGGATCAGTGCTCTCACTAAAGCCTCATGGGATCAGGCCAGAATAAAAACACCAAATCAGGAAATCAGGAGCATTGTAAATAGATTCAAAGTGACCATCCTTTCGAGGTCATTTGCTAAAATCTGTATTCTGTAGGTTACCTGCAGGGTCTGACTGGGAACCATAAGAAGCTTTGCGGGTGAGAAAAATAGAAGATCTATAACCATGGTAACCCCTCTTGTTAATTAACTCACTGATTCATGTATACTTTACACCCATGTTAACAACAGTAAACTGGACGTCTCCTTTAAACAACACCTCAGAGGCCTGAAAGGAGCTATAAATGTTATGGATTAAGCTGCAGTCCATCAGTGCTTTAGCCTGGCAGGGTGGGTCCCTATCACTGTCAGGGTGAGGTGTATTTACAGTCGCCTTGGCTAGGGAATAAGTCAAACTGTGCCGGTGCAGAATCATAACAGGTGGAATAAGCTCGATGAGCCTGTGTTGATTTTTTATTTTCCCCACTGAAATGCCATTTGCAGTCACTATGTTAATTCACACAGATGGTGTGTGAACACCCAAGGACACCACACAGCAAGGAGGAATTTAAAGCCCATTACAGATGACTAAAGAGAATACATTAAGGCGCTGAAAGCATTAAGATAGCTGCTTCAGTTCACCATACAGCTCTCAACCACGGTACTGTGTCAAAAGAGGAGGAACTAATGAGAAATACCTTTTTCGAACCCTTACGAATCTCTGCTCGTTCAATCCCTGACCCTCCTCTAAATGTTCAGCAGCATAAAGCTTTAGAAACGTCTTTCATAGACTTACCTTTGCAGCTTTTTTAAAATTTATTTTTATTTATTTTTATTTCTTCAACATAATGCTCATCTGCACTTTGGTAGAAGCAGCTTTGTGTACAAGCAAATCAAAAGGGACATTTGTTTTCTGCCGCCAATACCAATGCATATCTTTGGGTATTTTCAATGACAGAGCAATCACGTGGAACTGGACCTTTTTTTAATAAACGTTGGCTAGTTTGATAGAAAATGTCACCTACCACACGCTGCCCTTTCTCTTGTTTTGGCTCCATTCACATCTTCAGCGAGCGATGAAACTCCACTTTCAATTTTAAATTTAAATGTCAAGGAAGCTGGAGACTAATATACCGTATTAATGTGCAAATAACACTCCAAGTTTTAATTTGGAAATTATTTCCTTTTAAATTGAAATACTTGTTTTCTACTGGAGCCTGTTCTTGATGAATCAATACAAGGAAATTACTTTTTATGTCAAAGATGTTTGCAATCACCCATCACTCTGTGAATAAATAACAGCTCTTAGGTGTTTTTTTCCTATCATATCTCTACCAGACAGAGGGCTCAATCTTGGGTCCAGACTAGGGAAATTATATTGATAAATCATGTGAGTCTGTCAATTATGGGCCCTCACACGTGTCCTCACCCTGCATGTACAGTAAGAATCTGTGTTTCCAAGTGAAGCCTAAATTCCCACTAATGGCCAGCAGGGGGAGCAATAAATTAAACAATCCAACTTTCAAAGTTCATGTTAAAACAAATTCAAGAAAGTCTAATGAATGCACAAAAGTCCTGCTTGTTTACAAAAATGAAGAAATTCTAGGCCTGTTTCAGCTGTTTCTGATGGGAAGCTTGGCAGAGCAAAGCAGAGTGGGGAGCTGCTACAGAGAGGAGTGACCCACATGTACACAAGGGAGAGTGGTTTGCCCATGCTCATCTTGGCCTAATTAGGTTTTCATGTCTGATGACCTTTAAGGTGTAAAAGGTCAAGGGACCACTGATTTATTGGTACCAATGTGAAAAAAGAAGAAATAACCAGGGTGAGTTATAAGTTAGGAGATCAGCAGGAGAAAGGGTTAAAATAGGGGGGGCCTCCTGCCTAAATCGGGAGTGGTACAGGCCTGTGACTGGATGGGTTTAAATGACTTTTAGACAAGATAACAAACATACTGTGAGGATAAAGCTCGACACATTAAATCCATGAAACACCATACAGACACTTCCATCAAGTCTGGCTTGGTCAGTCTATAAATTCATTTATGGTATTTCCATGACTGCTTCCCTTGTTTTGAGAGTAGAACAAATAGTCCATGACCTGTTCTGAAAATTTCTGAAAAATGGCCAATTTCTGGCCTTGACTTTATTAAATGTATATTTGTAGAGAGCAAGGGCAACAGCACATATGCACACACTCACAGCCACACACCTACACTACATAAACTCAAACTTACAGCAAGGTGAAACACAACATGTGTGTTTCCAGACTCAGCGGACTGGAGGCGTCCAGGTGACCTTCACTGCTTGGCTGAGCAGGAGGATTATTTCTGTGGGTGTTCGGTGGGGGGGATATGAAAGATGGCTGACACAGCAAACAGAGGGGGAGGAAATGACAACCTTTAGATATTGTTTGAGGGAGTATGACCATCTCACCGTATACAGAATCTCTGCTCTGGGTCACAACACACCATGGGTCTTTTTTTCCTAGTAATCTAGTCCGTTTTTACTTATTTATTAGTTTTACTTTTCTTTTTTTTATTTTATATTTTAGCGTTTGAGTTTGAAATTAATGTCCATTTCCTTCTCCTCCAAGGCCAGTCTTGCAAGAACCAAGGAAAATGTATGTAATTTCACTTCCCATTCCTAATACTTTATTTGATTTTTCATAGATTTTAACAAAAAATTCAAGAGGCATTTTTTGTCTTTTAATCCAAACATCATCAAGCTAGCTTTGTTTAAACATAAATTTCTGTTTTGACTGGAGCCTCTTTTCAGATGGTACTTAATATCTGTAACTTCAGTCACGATCACTATAGTCAAAGAAAGATATTGCAGTAAGGTCTATGTAGTGGTACAGCCCTGTTACTGCTTGTCCACATGCATTCATGGCAGGGGGAGCACAACTCCCTCCCTTTCTTGTACAAACATGAAAAGCCACGACTTCAGGGAACAAAACAAAGGCACCGGTGGGTGGAAGCTCTAACGACACTGTTGGTGCATAGTCTGCAAATGGCAGTCCTATTATCCCCTACCTGAAACAGGGAAATGTTTCTTTCATTGGGCTGATAACCCATTGGCCACATGCAGTTTAAAAGGTGCATCTCTGGCTTTGTAGAATTTCCCCAGTTAAAGTGCTTTACTGAGCAGTTCAACTCATCACTAAAACATCAACTTTTAGGGCAAATATGCATAAAGTATGTCCTCGAGAAAGCTCTGTTTTTTTTTGGATTTTCATTTTTTTTTCCACTGATTGGCTTATATTTTTATCAAATTAGAACCACTCAAGTCAAGGAGAATTTGCATGCAGTAAGATATCTCTCTCTGCTTTGGGAGCTCCTCACCCTTCCATGCGCTTACACTGATGGCCAAAACCTGAGACAGGAAGCGCACACTTCTCCATCCTTTTATATACACACCAGTGGCGGCTGCTGGTCTTTCAAGGAGGGGAAGCTCATTTTTCTGGCCTACATCATAATTATATTTGTATATTAGTATGTAACAGAACAGAGTCGCCAAACACAACGGCAGTCGTTTTTAACAAAGACAAAAGTCGCTGAGGATCGGTAAAGTCTCAGGAGCAGTTAAGAACAACGGAATGAATAACTTGGAAAATGCTCTGGTAGATGTTTTATTCTTCAAGATCGCTGATTCGCTTGTTTAGCTGTCAATCAAAAAAGGATTTCGGCTCAGACAGCTCATCCAATCATGAATGCAGAAGTTCTGAGTCCGGGAGAAAGTCGGGACCGCCCTCTCGCCATAGAACTCCAGTGAAGCTGGGCTTCCGATGGGCGGGACAAAGCCCAGCATTTATCCAATGAGCGTCTAGTTTCGCTGCTGGAACAACCCACTTTGAGCTTCCACATTGAAGTCAGCAGAAGCCCAGCGTCCGGCTGTTTAAAGCGCTGAGGCGCTTGAATGAATGAATGAGAACGAAGTTATGCCGGTTACCTGTGATTATCAGCTTCTTATCACAGTGTCTGAACAAAAGATGAAGGCTTTCTAGCGCGTATTTAGTTAATGAAATGTACACACAGTAGTACGTATTTCACCACTTTTTCTTTTTTTGGGGGGGTGACATTTTAAGGGAAGCCGAGCTTCCCTTGCAGTCTTAGAGCAATCGCCACTGATACACACATGAGAGGTCAAGGTGGGGGGAGCTGCAGCAAAAACCCGCCTTTGTGCAGAACAGAGCAGACATCAGTAAGCTCAGACACAGCGTAAAAAGATGAGCTGGGGTGGAGGCTGGTTACAAAGTGGTTTGCAGGAGAAGGTGGAAAAGTAGGCCAACTGGATGTGAGGAGGGTTATCAGCTGAGCTGTCAGCTATTGACCAGTGTTCAGATCAGCTATTATATGATGTCTGAGCTTGATTTTAATGGCCTGAAGAAACACTATGCTTTGTATATTGAAAGAATCAGAAAGCATTTCAACTTTTAAGATGAAAAAAAAAAAAAAGAAAGATGGTAGCTAATCATTTTTGACTCAAAAGTCCTCTGAGACATTTGTGGTGTAACTGGAAGTTTCTTCTTTTTTTTTTTTTCATTTATAGTTTATTAGATTTATAGTTCATTACTTTTACAGTTTATTCATAGATGTTATTATTTGATAATAATAATAATAATAATAATAATTCTGCAGTTCAATACTATCATTACAGGGTCCCTTTTGTTGAAATCTAACCAGTAATTTTTTATTTTTTTTATTTTCATAGTACCACTAACCAAGCTGCCTTATTTGAGGAGCGTTGTTTGTGGGCTACAAAAGTAAATACCGATTTGTCAGTCAATACAGGGTGCAGTGAATAGGAATACAGGAAAACACTAACTCAAAGTGTGGCAGTGGTTTGTTCTCTGCAAAGTAAATAAGTACCACAATTTATAGGTACAAGAATGGCTGTGTGAAGATCTTGCTCTGAAAGTCATTGATTTAAGGTACTTCTTGATTTAAAGGCTCTTAACCAGAAAACTTTGATTTTAATTAACTACATAATGAGCACCATGTACAGCGCTGATAGATAGTCTAATGTGCTGGAGCAACATCTGCTCTGACTCTACACCACAGCACATCACATACTGCTATTTCCTGGCTGAGTGTGGGGGATCTGACACACTCGCCTCTATTTCAGCTCAGCCCCTTCCTCCCCCTCTGCCTGACAGGCCTCATCAACTAACGGGTAGGCTGAGGTGGGCGTTTAATCTCAATGACCCCTCTGCCAAGGCACAAGATGCAGGTAACACAGCAGTCAGTGGATGGAGGGGAGAATTGATGGGTAACACAAAAGTGTCCAGCTGGGTTTTCTCTCTTTCTCTCTCTCTCTCTCTCTCTCTCTCTTTCTCTCCCTCTGTGTGTGTGTGTGTGTGTGCTGCGTCCTCCTGCTATCATCTTGTTCCCAGTTTGTCACCTGTTTTATTTTTTTCCTTCCAGCTCTCACACAGGTTTCTAGAGTTGTCACAACATTTTGGATGCATGTGTTTGGCCCATTTTCCATCAGCCTACCCGAAATATCTTTGTACTGTTTGAGCTGAAGCAGAAAGGAAGACTCAGAAAAGCTGAGCTGAGCTGCAAGCCAGGCAGAAATTATTTCATGACCTTGACCTAGAGGTGTGCAGGTGCTGCAGCCCTCAAGCTGCCTCTTATTTTTATAGTGCATGCATCCACCTTCTCTAGTGGTGTCAAAGGAGAGGGATAGCAGGCCGTGACAGAGCATGTCTCAGCACGTAGTGACAGATGGTGTAGAGATGACATCGCTTTTGCAGAGCATGCATTATGTATTTTTATATAAGAACATGGATGGCAATAATGAAAACAACAGGTGAGGGATAATCTGTGGCAAAAGATACAAGTAAGAGTCCTGACAGAGTGTGTGTGGGGGTTGGGGGGTGGGGTCTTGTTTTACCCTGATACACCCTGATACTGTGATAATATGTCATATAATAATAAAACATTTTCACAAAGAAAAAAAAAAGTTATTTGTACAATACAAGAGCTGTATTGAACCTCAAAAGGAAATTCATTTTGGTCGGTAAATTAAATTTCTACCAAGACCACTTACAACAAAATAATTATGACTTGAAGAAGAAGAAGAACTTTATTGATCCCCAAAGGGAAATTCATAATTCAATGCTTGCAATAGATGAGAGTTCCCTGCCTTTCCACCCTCTTTCATGGCATGCTGAGCATGCAGCCTGGAGAGCACACATCCTCTCCCTTTAATGTCTATGTGTAAACATGAAAAGCCCAGAGCAGACAACATACAATATATGAGACTGTTAAAACCATTCACAGCATAAAAAAAGTAGTTGGTGTGGAAATATTTTAGATGTGTGAGTTAAATACCATAAGGTAAAGAAGATTCATTCAGTGCCATTATATAACAAAGGCCTCCTACTGACTGGCAGCTGTTTGGCAGCTGTAGCTAACATCAACCAGAGTCAGAGTCTATTATACCCTGTCACGGTTTACTCTAGACCTAAAACGCTATCTACTGTACTGCAGCTGACATATCAGTTTTTCACTTGGTATGTCCACTTTTAATAATTGTATTGCAGACAAGTGTAGGATTTGCTCTGGTTAGAGACTGAGTGATTATAGCACTCAGCTTTAAAGTTCTTTAGGTTTTAGTTTTAGAGGACAGGACTTACAGTAGAACCAAAGGCCAATATATGAAAGGGCCCTATCTTATCAAACTGCAGCATTGTTTCATGTCCTTGTATCTCACCAAATTACACTGTTGCATCAGATTGCAACAGTGTTAATTGCACTGCATGCTGACTGAATCCCATTGCATCAGTAGATGATGCATAGGTATCTGTGAAGTATCACAACATTGACAGTGTGTTCAGATGAGTGTTATGCTGGCTTTGCATTAAAGATACCCAGCCCTATACTGTTCATTGGGTTTGACAATATTGTTTATTATCCGCGATTTGCTGACAGCATGAACTAACATACCTTGATATTAAATTCATAAAATGAGCAGCAAAACCAAATAGTAATGATCAGTCACAGTGCTGGATCATTGGTCAGTAAATAAACAGTATGTAATATCATACAGATGTCCCTGTATGCATTTCCTTGTATCATACAAAAATTTTTTTCAACGATTATTTTTTTCTATCACTCAACATTGCCCTGCTGCCTAAAACAGTCTTGTATCAATGTTACATGCCTAAACTTGTTCATATTTATATAATATTTCATTTCAGTGTCTGTACAAAGAGAACTAAGTCTATAGGCTTCAGTTTCCTTGTATGTGCAACATACTTGAAGCTGATCCTGGTTCTGATTCTGGTTCATTCACACTTTGACTGAAGACACTGTGTAGGACTACCTGCTCTTGATTAAGCAGTCAAGCAGTCTATTTATCTTGTTTTGTCTGGACAGTACTGAGCTTTGGGAGCTCATAACTTCTTCTGTAACTGGACAGCAGGAGCTGAGGACTCAGACCCAGAGCTCTGTTAATTACAGCAGAAGATAAACAATCAAATAGATCATGTTAGAGGAAGGCACGGATAGCACACAGTGAACTGTCATCAAGGTGAAAACCTGCACACCCTGCTGCCAGCCCCCAGTGTTTAATCAGCTCACAGTCACAGACAATAGCAGCAAACTCAGGCTATACTAGGAAGATGCAGAGACCGTTTACTCCTTTTTGGAGAAAAATTGCAGAACCCAACATATTAAAACCAAGTCTGGTTTAACAGTGCTAATAGGCACAAATTACCTGGTTCAATGACACTTAAGGCCTGATATAGGAGGTTTGCATGTACAAAAACACATGCAGATCATCTGGTTTTGCTCACAGTATTCACTTTTTCACAGATGGCCTCCCAAATTATGTTTCTTCTGGCAAAGCTGAGATGTCTGAGAGTGTGTTTATTTGCCTCCTCCACCAAGACCTCCAACTCCACAGTTTCAAACTTCATTTTTCGTTTACGACCACTCTGCCCTCCCAAACTCTCCATGGTCACAGACACACGCAAAATCCTCATTTATATATAGAGCGGTCCGCACCACTTTAACATGCAGTCATTGTAGATCACCCGCAACACAGCCACTAATAGCATGTGCAATTTTGTAGTTTGCAATATAACGTTGTTATTTAGGACCTTAGTAGATCAGGTCCTCAGAGTATGGTAAATGTAACTGTGTAAAATAGAAGCAACCAAACAATCTTACTGATGTAAGGATTACTTGATATTATATAATTTGTTAGATCTTGTAAGAGGGACATCTTATTCCCCATCATTTGACATGTTACATAATGTTAGATAACGTTCCTGCCCCTGAAGGAGTGAGAGGATTGGTCTATCATATTATAGTGCAGAGGGAGTGGAGAGGGACCAGTTTGAGACAGGGTCTTGGTCTTGGTCACAGTGGTCCCTGGCATGTGTGCTCCCCTTATGAGAGTTTATTTCGTTTATTCTTCTGCTTGTTGGAGTAACTGCATCTTTAAATTTGTAGCCATTACTGAGAGTACAATGGTAATGGTTGAACCCTTAATAAACAGATTTGGTTATAAATTAGTCTCTTCCTTTGAAGTACATTTCATGTTGAACAAAAAAAGCTCCCTCTGTATTTTTTCTCTCAAAGTTCAATAACATTTTGCTTCTGAATATTCATGAAAAGCCCTCTGCCCAGAAAAGTGAAAAGTTTGTGTTGCCAGGAGGCTTTGCATATTTCTTTAGTTAATATATTATTACTCACAGTTAAGCTTCTTTTCCCCTCCTGTAGGAGCGCTGGTAAAGGCTTTGATTTAGTCAACAAAAAGAATATAACCACATCATAATTAGATGTGTGCACCTAACTGCCTTAAGCTGACACTTTTACATAGCTTTACTTTAAAATATATTGAAAAGAAAAAAAACAGAAGCTCCAAAGAGTGGCTGGAAATGTGTTAGAGCGCCTCTATGCAAGGCGAGATGAGTGTGTGCATTTTAGTGTGCATGTCCCCCCAGTGAAAGCACTCAGATAAATAAACAAGTCTACACCAATGCCATGCATTAATAATTACAGAGCTGCTCTCCTGATAATGAAGACATCAGAGTTTAAAGGGCTCCTTTCTACTGTGTTTTTATGACTCACATTGCTTTAAGCAGTGCAAATTAAAGAGTCCATAGCCTAAAAAGGATGTTGAAAAGCTTCTACAGATTTGGCTTGAAACTTAATAGATGCATGTGCAATGAATTAGTAAGTTTTGTTTAATTTACTCAGGAATATAAATAAACAGTCAAAAATCTGTGAGCCCGATTGTGTGTCTGGCCCAAAGCACTTTGGTGTGCAGCACTACTGTCATTGTTATATTTCTGCTGACTGATTTACAGTTATCAACCATACAAACTTAGAGAACATTTAACCCATTAATTATGTTGAAAAAATAATCCAATCCAATGCTTACTTCAAATCTACAAAGGCTGTCCACTCTTATGGTCGTGGAAACGGCAAATTAGTCAAGTGTTGTGAAATTGCGAAATTTTTGGCTTATGCCTTTTCCTATACACACCTGGTGCAACGCACATAAAATTCACATATTTGCATAAACAGGGGGAGAAGAAGGAGAAACAATGGCGACTACATCCTCAAGGGATGATGATATGGTCATGGTTGTAAGTCTATTAAATAACAAAATGCAAGACTTGTGAATAAAGAGGAAGAAAATGGTTATTTATCAACACACTGTAGAAGCAGGTCCTTATCAGTACCTCATTGTGGTGAGGATACAGAGTCTCAAGTTTAGAGAGAGTTTACTCATAGGTTCTTTTTAAACTGGTATTTGTGTTGTAAAGCCAACCCTGAGTTTCAGCCTCATGCTAATACACAGAGAGCTGCAGTCTTAGTGGCTTATTTTTGTCTTTGTCCATTTTATGATTCATGTATTTGCAGTTTCCTGTTCATGCTGCTGTTTAACCTTCCTGCAGCACATTTTTTTTCATTTGAAACGTATTTCTGCTGTTGTGTTTGTTTTGGACTTTTGCATGTTTTGAAGTCGTGTTGTCTCTGCATTTGTTGTGTGTTTCTCCTAATGAATATTGGCCTGTTGCAGATCATTTGTCCTCGTCAGCCACTGTACTTTGGTACTTCTTCAAAAATGAGCACTTTCTCCTCTAAATATGTGACCTTATTTTTTGTGTGAAGCATGTACAAACACATTTTACTCATTGTTCAAAGTTGTAAAAATTCAACTTGCCGATTACTCTTTTGAGGGAATAAGAGTAGATGCACTGATTGGTCTAATTTATATAACACCCAGTACACAGCAATCAATATTCATGGGCCTAACCCCCCCACCCCACCACCCCTCCCCACACCCCCGCTTCCTGCACCCTGCGCCTCACTAAGTGCCCTGATTGTGTTATTAGTGAGAACTGTCGGATCGCCCTAATTCACACTGCGTCATGCACTTTACACTGTATGTTTGGTCCCACGTAGTCTTTTTGCAGATGTTTCTGAATGATATGTGGCCTTCGGTCCACACGGCACTTACGCAGAGTGGATGTTTTTCCCTCTTCAGGGAGGTGGAGGTTGGAGGGTTCAGGAAGGATGATGGAGACAGCATCATTGGCATCAAGGTATCAATCTCTGTATTAGAAAGTAATGGTCACTCTCTCTCAGGGATGTCTGACACCTTAGGGCCACTTTGGTATTGATTGCCTGAGCCTGCTGTGATTAAGATCTTGGCTTGCTCTCACTGAGTGCTGGGACAAGGGGGCGGGGGGCGGAGCACAAGCCTCCAGGCGCGACTGTCCTCTGATTCAGTGCCAATTGGAAACCTCTCCTGAACCACAACCAGCCGGTTTCACAGCCACTCAACCACAGAGCATCTCCCACAGCTGCTATCACTGCTGTTTGTTCAGTCTTAATTATTGTTTTTCTCCAAGAGCCCAAACTGTGAGTCAAGTGCTTCCTGTCCGCACATCTGCAAGTGCTCCAGCACAATTACTTAGACATGCAATCACATGCATACAATGAAGAAAAGGCTCAAAAACACATTCACATTGTCATTTTTTTCTTTCTCACCGGGCCTTCTCAAGATCCAATTATACTGTGAGTTTTATTCTACACTGGTGTGAGACTGGTGTGTGTGTGTGTCCGTGTGTGTGCTAACTGCGTGAGTGATGCAACACACATTTCAAACCACCAAGGGCCTTTCACAGCCCCTCACCACAAACTGTAGCTGTCCAGCTAACTAAATCTTTGAGAGCTTCTTGCCACGTTGCTCTGCTGAGACAATATTTCATTACCTCCAATGACATAGACCTCATTATCCAGCCTCCCTTGTGGACAAAGAGAGTCCTAAAGATGGAGGATGACCATCTGGATGTCATCAAGCAGGATCACACAGTGCAGAGCGGTGAAGAGAACCATTTAAGTCACTGTCCACAGCATCACTTTCATCCATTTAAGCACATCTGGCCTGTGGCTTCTGACTAAAGTGTAAATTACAAGGTGGAGGTGTTGAGACTGCTGCTGTTTAGACAGATTGGTATCTGTTCTTTCATCTGCTCCCCTGAGGAAGGAAGTTCTTTCACTTTATATTCATTTGTTGTCAAGACAACAAATAACAATGTCATCTATGCTATATTAAGCTAGCTTCACTCTCTGTAATGATAAAGGGTTTGAAAAGATTGCAGAGCACCGACTACACAAATACAGTGTCTCTATGTCTGTGAATCACTAGATGTAGTAAATGACATGGCAATAAAAAGAAAGATAGCATCATAGCCAAATGGAGCTTTCATTTAAAGTAAATATCAACAATTTCCCCTTGAGATACCTTGTCTTAAGGTGGAAATAGGTCAGACATGAAGACTAACAGCACTTTTAAAATCAGTTTGGGTAACAAAAATACTGTGATATACAGTATACACTGTGAGAAATGGACTTTTTTAAAATCTGAAAGTCATGTAAAAATATTAAAGAGGAATCAAAAAGAAATATAGATCCTGGAAAAAAAAAAAGCATGATTCTGCCCATTTAATTTTTCTCTCAACTAATCAACAGGCTCATTCAGTGAGCAGGCCTGGCTAAACAGTCCGTAGCAGAGAGGAAGAACTTGTGGTATTTCTCTGTCACACACTCTTGGTGAAGCAGACTGTCACTGAAGGAGCTGTCAAGTGTTGTTACACTGCTCTGCAGGGGGTGGGAAACATTGTCCATGAGAGACAGTGGCTAAGCCATCATCCTCCTGTCCTCCACCACCTCTACGGGGTCCAGAGAGCAACCCAGGACAGAGCTAGCCCTTCTCACAAGTTTGTTCAGTTTGTTCTTGTTTGCAGTTATGATGCTGCTGCTCCAGCAGAACACTCTATAGAAGATGGCTGAGGCCACCACAGAGTCATTTAAGGTCCTCGGGAGTGCCCCCTGCACACAAAAGGACCTAAGTGTCTTCAGTAGGTGGAGTCCACTTTGGCATTTCCTGTATAGTGAGTTTGTGTTGTCAGTCCAGTCCAGTTTATTGTCCAGGTGAACACCCAGGTACTCCAGCAGTCCACAGTCTCATTGTCCTTTTGCACCCTCCCTCTGTGCCTGCAGAAATATACTGCCAGTTACTTGGTTTTTCCTGTGTTAATCTGGATGAAGTTCTGCTGACACCAGCCACAAAGCTCAGGATCAGCTGTCTGTACCCCCTAATCAGCAATGAGGGTAACTGTGGTAGAGTCCTCAGAGAACTTCAGCAGATAACAGCCTGTTATTTGTTGGGTGAAGTCTGCAGTGTACAGGATAAACAAGAAGGGAGCAAACACTGTTTCTTGGTGGGCAGCAGCCAGGATGCCTGAAAGTGGTCCACTCCTCTGAGCTGCAACTCTCAGAAGCTCAGGCTTTATGGTGTTAAAGACACTGGAGAAGTCATAGAACATGATCCTTACTGTGCTCCCACTCCTCTCCTGGTGAGAGATAGATCTTTGCAGGAGGAAGATGACAGCATCATCCACCCAGTGCCTAACTCATTGGTGAACTACATCAGGTGTATCTACACTGTGTGCACAATTATTAGGCAAGTGAGTATTTTGATCATATCATCATTTTTATGCATATTTTCCAACTCTAAGCTGTATAAACTTGAATGCTTATTGGATATAAGCATATCAGGTAATGTGTATTAGTGTAATGAGGGAGGCTGGGGCCTAAGGAGATCAAAACCCTATATCAAGGTGTGCATAATTATTAGGCAGCTTCTTTTCCTCAGGTAAAATGGGCCAAAAAAGAGATTTAAGTGACTCCGAAAAGTCAAAAAATGTAAAAAGTCTTTCAGAGGGATGCAGCACTCTTGAAATTGCTTAGATATTTGGGCGTGATCACAGCATCAGCAAAAATTTTGATGCAAATAGTCAACAGGGTCACAAGAAATGTGTTAAGAAAAAAAGACGCAAATTAACTGCCAAAGATTTGAGAAGACTCAAAGGTAAAGGTACCAGGAATTGCTTATCCTCCGGTGCTGTCATATTCCAGAACTGCAACCTACCTGGAGTGCCCAGAAGGAAGATGATCAGTGCTCAGAGACATGGCCAAGGTAAGGAAGGCTGAAACCTGACCACCACTGAACAAGACACAAGTTGAAACATCAAGACTGGGCCAAGAAATATCTGAAGAGAGATTTTTCAAAGGTTTTATGGACTGATGGGATGAGAGTGACTCTTGACGGACCAGATGGATGGACCCGTGGCTGGATCAGTAATGGGCACAGAGCTCCACTTTGAATCAGACACCAGCAAGGTGGAGGCGGGGTACTGGTATGGGCTGGTATTATTAAAGATGAGCTAGCTGGACCTTTTGGGCTAAAGATGGACTTAAAATCAACTCCCAAATCCAATGCCAGTTTTGAGAAGACACTTTCTTTAAGCAGTGGTACAGGCAAAAGTCTGCATCTTTCAAGAAAACCATGATTTTTATGCAGGACAATGCTCCATTGCATGCAACAAAGTACTCCACTATGTGGCTCGCCCGTAAAGGCCTTAAAAACTAAAGAATAATGACGTGGCCTCCTTCTTCACCTGACCTAAACCCTGTTGAGAACTTGTGGGCCCTTCTTAAACGGGAAATTTACAGTGAAGGAAGACAGTACACCTCTCTGAACAGTGTCTGGGAGGCTTTGGTTACTGCAACACAAAAAGTTGATCGTCAACAGATCAAGAAACTGAAAGACTCCATGAATGGAAAGCTTATGACTGTTAATGAAAAGAAGGGTGGCTATATTGGTCACTGATTTTTTTTTTTTTTAATTTCAACAATTTTTATTTGTAAATTGAGTTGTTTGTTTATCATTCTCACTTGAACAAGTGAAAATAAACAAGTGAGATGGAATTTTTTTCATTTTTAATTTAGTTGCATAATAATTCTGCACACTAATAGCTGCCCCCAATAATTTTGCACACATAGATATTCTCCTAAGGAAGTCAAAATCTCACTTTTACTCCCTTAAATATTAAGGTTTGAGGTTTATTAACATTTTGGATTGACCGAGAGCACTGTAGTTCAAAAATAAAATTTATCCTCAAAAATACAACTTGCCTAATAATTGTGCACACGGTGTATGCAGGATCTGGCCTGCTGCTGATGCCATCTGGCCCCGCAGCATTTTTTACCTTGAGCCTTTTCAATTTTTTTCTGCACCTGGGTTAGGCTGAAGCTGGGTGGCTGTGTGCTGGTGGGTGTAGGCCACTCAGTAGGTAGAGCAGAGAGTGTGCAGGAGGGTCACACTCTGAGGGTACTGTTGTTGGAGCTATGCTGTCATCAGGAGGTGCGGATCATAGTGGTTGCAGCAGGATGGGATGTGGGAAAGGGGTGGATGACCTGTCAAACCTGTAAAAAAATGATGCTCAGGTTTTCTACCAACTCCTGATCCTCCATTAGCTCAGCTGTTGGGATCTTGAGACCAGTGATGGTTTTCAGGACCCTCCAAACTCCACTGACACTTCTCTGCAGCAGCTGAACCTCCATCTTCTTCCTGAAGCAGCTCTTCTCTTCATCTCCTCTTCAACTTGTGAGGAGAACCAGATCTTTTGCTGGATAGCCTTGTTGAACTGACTGTGACCCGAACAAACTGAACAGTTCAAGTTCAGTAACCCAGGCAAATGTCTGACACAAAAACACCATGGTGTGACTGTTGATGCTGAAACAACAGCATCAACAGTAAACCTGCTGAAAAAAACACAAACCGTTTTTGATCTCTACAATAATGAAGGTGCTTCACTGCATGCCCCAAAAGGCCAGTAGCAGTTTCATAGTAAAGCCTTAGCAGCTCATTACTTAAGCAGCTGTTTTTGTATGTTGTTGGCTTTATATTCCTGGATCTGTCCTGTGATGTTCGGGCACACAACCTCTGTATGTGTGTGCCCGAACAGTAACACACGACCAAACACAGTAAAATTGCATTAATGCTGCATTAAAGTAAGAGGAGCAGGTGAGTAAAAAGCAGTGCCTTGAGTACAATGGTTTGCTGGATTTGTAGCGGGAGTAGAGGTGTGTTTGTAAGCTCTGAAGTGGTTAGTGATGGAGGTACCTAACAGGTGTGGTGAAGGGCCCTTAGTGATGGGGTTTGCTTTCTTTTACTGCTTGACTTAAAATGTCTGATAGTTGGCTTTAAGTGGTACTGGGTACTTCAGTTGCAGTATTAATGGTTCTCCTCTCTTTTTTTTTTTTTTGTCTGTTGTGCTTTTCTCTCTAAGTTGTTCCAGGGCATGATGTTGAATGCAAGGATTTAAATAAAAGATAAAATCAGACGCAATTTTACTGAAATAAATTAAATCAGTTAAATCAGATAAATGGATAGTTAAAGTCTGTCTAAAACATGTTGCTGGTTAAGATAACTATGTTTTTAGATCGTAATGTGTGGTAAATAATGAGATTATTTATACATATCAAATTGTCTGTGAAAAGACGGCTGGAAAGAGATCCAAAAGTTCAATGTAGCAATAATTGCATTTGATTAATAAAATCATCCAGATTTGTCTTTCTCATTTGTTTGTATAAATAAAATGTTTTTCTTAACTGAAAAAAAAAAAATCAAAAAAAAATCCTGAAGTTCCCCAAGACCAAGACCAAGACCATGATCTCAACTTTGGGTTTTTAACCTCTTTTGTAAAATCTCCTTCTTTTTTTATTTATCTTTTTTGTATTTGTTTTCTTTTGTTAAACAATTGTTGATGTCTGCACCTATGTCATTTCACTTTGTCAAACTGTGACAAACAACTGCAGGCAAAACCCAGCACAATGGGAAGTTAACTGCAACCAGTACTGACAGCTGCACGGTGCAGGATTTAGTCAGTTTTGATTATGGACTTTATATACTATGGAAAACTTCTGTCATTATACGAATTTGAAGCCGAATTGGTCTCTGCATTTCTGGGATTTTCTCCACTTCCTGGAACCACCACTTGCGCAGAAGCATTCCACATATTTGGCAGGAGAGTCGCTAAGATGACGCTCAGCTCAAACAGTGTATCCCCCTGATGAGCTGCACAATCTTCGTACACCTATAGGCTGTATCAAGTGTCAATCATAGAAAACATGAACCCCCTAATAACTTTTAAAAATGGAGCTGCACAGAAAAAAGAGGACTTGAGCACAAACCAGTCTTAAAATAACTACATGTCAACATTGCAACAAGGGGGAGAAAAATTTAGATTCTGTGTAATAAATTTCTAAAGTTTGTCCACAACTCCATAGGGATTGTTGGAGGAGGCGGGATTTATGACCTATACTGCAGTCCATCACCAGACAGTGCTATTCTTGCCGAGGCTTCACCCAGCGAGGAGGCAGATGGCGTCCACTCTATATACAGTCTATGGTTTTGATGGACTGATTCCTCCCTTGTACACCTGCCTTGTGAAATTGACATGTGGGGTGTTTCTAAAGTACCGACTAAAGAAAATGCAACATTTAGATGCAAAGATGGCAACTGGGGGCATCCAGAGTGAAGTCCAGCCCCGTATGAGTTCAACTGGCCAATGCTACTGGATTTTAAACTGTACATTCTGGCATGTTGGGATCAGCCCTATCAAACGAACAAAAAAACAAACGAACAAAAAGATCATAATAAATAAAACAAGAAAACACAGAAACCAGGGGCCTATTCTACGAAGCAAGTTCAACCGAGCGAGGTAGCCTTAATGCTCAACTTAACATGGTAGCCATGCTGTAAGGACTTTGCAGTGCCTTCATTTCATTCCACCTGCTAAACCTTTCCTGCTCATCATGGTTTTCGGCATCTCCTGTCTTAGTTAAAAAGCCTCAGACGGTGAATTGCCCAAACAGAAAAGCGCCTCAGCACTGATCGAGAGCCAGAGCACAAGCCTTTCAATGTTCACCTGATAACTTGAACTGTAGAATTTTTATGCAATCTGATAAACTGAATGTGCTTGACTTCGCAGTCTGAACTCCCTGAAGCGCCTCCTTAGAAAACTCCAGAATCCAATATTGATGCTTTTTGCTTTAAATGTTTCATATCTTGTTTTCACTCTCTTCACATCCACTAATGCACATATATTTTAGATTCTCTCCACTCTCTCACAGGTATTGATTAGAAACCATTTTTCTTCCAGCATTCCTGAAATGAGTGCACCTCTGCCTGCATTAGCAGTGGTTTGTGCACTGTGTTTTTGCAGGGGTCAGACTGCAGGATCTGTCGTAATCTGGGTTTGACTGAGGCATAGCTTCAGTCTGTGCCCCTCACCTGTCCTCCTCTAAAAATAATCTGCATGTCTGCTTTCATTTATTGGCTTTTTTTTTTTTTTAAATTGAAAGTAACAGCTATGTCGCTGACTTTCGGTAGGGTCCCAGTACTACTCTTTGTGTTACTAAACTCTGTGTGCTGGAGATTATGCAGCAGTTGTTTTTTGTTGGTGTTTGGCTTCAGTCATTGCTACTTCTGTTATCAGATATTCATTTTGACAGCCTTTGCAGATGCAGCTTGTGGGGAATCCTTAACGTTAACCCTGCCGTTGTGTGCATGTTTTAGTTTGCATGCAGGCAATCAAGTGGACACACCATTGATAAAGAGCTCAGTACCTTGGAGCCTCACCAATGACATTTAGGTGGGTTGGATAAACAAACAAAAGTACTTTTGAATGTACTGTGTTGACCATGGAGATTGTCACCAGTACATCCTTATGATTGTACCACATGCAGTTAAAGCTGCACTTTAGACATTTAGCAACTTTCAAAATGTAACTTGATGGATGTGGTGGATGGGGTTGGTGAGGCCTGACAGCCGAGGCGGAGTCATCAGCTGGTTGATGAAGGCTGGTTTTATCCTCAACAGTATCTGGTTTTATCTGCTATTGCTGAGCTGAGTTGTGAATGTTAGAGCACTTGTGGAGAGAACAGACTGGCTACTTGCTCATTTATCTCTCTTACTGTCATTTCTGTGATGCACATGTTTATGATGCTAAGTTAAAAAAAAAAGAGAGACAGAGAAATGCTGTTTGACCTTTACTCTTTAGTTCCACTAGCTCAGGTGACGCACCATTCCTTGTTTGTTCACTGAGCTATTTTAGTCCAAATGGTACCAAAGTGGTTGAATTGACAAAGATGTCTGAGATGGAGAACATTCACTTTCACCCCAGGAGATTTTCCTCGCTCATTCATTTGACTTGACAACTTCATTCATGTGAGCTGCAGAGTGCTGCAGAGCAGTGGCATTTATAGTGTGTGGAGGTGGAGGTCCCATTATGAGCTGCAGCGCTCTGAGCCAGTTGAGTGACATGTCTATAGCTTCCTGGGAATTTGCTGCCTGCAGGCTTGTTGTTCTGGATGGCACCTCATCCTCTCTCCAGACCAGATCTGGACCATGAAGTAGCTGAAGCACTGTCAAGCCTGAAGCACAGCACAGTTCCTGTAGCATATACACATACAGCTCAGGGGAAGGAGAGGGATCTTGAACAGATTTTTCAGCCTGTAAGTCGTAATATATTTTATGTTAACATGATTGTTGATATATCCAAAGAGGCTAAGGTTATGGAAATACAGTTATCATATAAAACATTTACTGTTATCATATACCTAGAGTAGGGGTTGATTATCACAAATAAAATAAAATAAAATAACAATAATAATAATTTGACTTGTAAGCAGACAAGGGGGCGGAGGATGGAAAACAGAGTGTACCAACCATAGACGTTACAACACATAGACAATAGACTGCTATTTGTTTCTACAGTGGAGTTTTGAAGCCTGTTGGCAGAGGTTACCATTGTGCAAATGCTGACTCAACCTAACCTTTGCCTAACCAAGCACTGGACAAAGAGGGTGGAGTGTGCCAGCCTGTCAGTCAAGTCAGCCAGGCCCTTGATTTGCCAAATTGGGTAACCCTTAAATGCATGGTTGGTTTGGTTCAATGCATGCTCATGAACCAAAAGTGGTAGGTTTATATGAAGCCAAAAACAAAGTAGCAAAGTCAAAGGCTGACACATGCCTATGTGCACAGTGGTCAGTACCGTCAAAATGCAGGTAGAAAAAAAGGTCATCTATCTATCTATCTATCTATCTATCTATCTATCTATCTATCTATCTATCTATCTATCTATCTATCTATCTATCTATCCATCCATCCATCCATCCATCCATCCATCCATCCATCCATCCATCCATCCATCCATCCATCCATCCATCCATCTAATTCAGAATTCAGACTTTATTCTCTGAATAAAAATTTTAAATATATATGTTTATACTGGACCTTTTTTCCCCATTGGCCCTAAAATTCTATTTATAAATTTTAATAAAGGGCGGTTAATAAAGCCAAAATACTAGTTTATGACTTATGAACAAGACCTCATATTGAAATAGTAATAATGTTATTAATTGAGTGTTTGTAAAAGATCTACAATGTCACCATAAATACACCTCCTAGCAGCGCATATACAATGGTAATAAACATTGCTATTGAAGAGTAGTACTAAGGAGGTCATAGAGAAAAAACCTAAATCCAAGGCTCACAAGTTGTAGAATATGCTCAGGCAGAATAAGGTGTCAATTAGTTCTTCATACCTTAAAGCAAATATGCTACTTATGAACATGCTAATATGCCGAAAAGCTTTTTTAATAACAGAATCTGAACTTATAGTTCAATATTTTAGTTCAAGGTGCTTCAAGGAGAATGTTGATAACAAATAACTGTAACAATCAAAAACAACGTAACTCAAGAATCTCATTGACAGATTTGTTCCTATTTCTAGCAGGCATGGCTCTTGTCTAAAAGCCCCTTGCTCTTTCATAGGTTTATGTGAAATGCTAAAGCCTAAATCCACAACAAAGACAACTTAAGTGACAATAAATAAGATCAGGCACAGCATAGAGGAGGACATGGGGTGGAGGCGGGCTTGAAAGCCAGCATGACAGGAACCTGCAAGGTAAGGTGGGCTAAAGCGGTCTAATTAGATGACCCATCCTGGTATTTGGATCAGCTGATGTACCTAATGCTGGTTGGTCTTTCTTGGCCTGCCTGAACTAAAGCTAAAGGTTTGGGGATTGTCTCTGGTTCTTTTCAGGTTCAGCCTCACTATTGTTTAGTAAGGCCGTATGAGGGTAGGATTTAGGATCAACTGGTGCCAGGTCAAACTGGAATTTCATCAATAGCTTATATGTGTCCCTAACTATGACATGTTACCAGTAAAAGTTAAATAACATAAGAACAGCTGAAGTATGTATAATTGACATACTCCACATGTTGAAGTTGTGTCAACATGCAGAGTATTGAGTTGACTTTACATCTGCAGTCTGCAGTTGAGGAAATGTGATTGCAGATGGAGAAATGAACTCTGTGTGCTTTGAAGTCAGGGAGTTTTGAATTCTATCCAGTAATGACTGCAGGTTGTCACATTCAGATCTTTTAAATGTATTCTGACATTTATTGGCCAGGCAGAGCTTCTCCAGGCCTTTCAGACACACATGCAAATGACTACCTCACGGCCTTGGGAGTCAAACTAATTAAAACGTATTATCATTCCCATAGTGTGGATAATTCCACCAGGAGATTATGAAAACTGGGTTCAAAGTGGGGTATTTCAGATTATAATGACAGCCAAATGAACTAAAATGTACAAATGATAAAAAACGGTACAACTCCAGAAAAGTTGATCATTATTTTCTCCAGTAAAATGTTTTCCAATTTTAAGTCAAGACTCTGCAAGAACAATGATTTTGAATTGAAAAGCTTCCCTGAATGCATTTTTAGCTGGGTGGTCACATGAGAGCAGACTAAGCTCTAGTAATTATGCTCATTAAAATTAATTAAGTGATCCATGAGAGCAGCCTCCCCACCTTTACAATTTTTATTTCACTTACAATCAAATTTGCAATTGCCTCCAAAGCTTTACTCTTTATGATTGCACCCCTTCCTGTTGAAATTACTTTTTAGTAGCTGTATAAATAAATCAGATCATTAAAAGAACATTATTTATTGAAACTTGTTTATAGCCGGTTGATGTTTAATCAGCCTGTCATTGAATGAACGATGACCCCTTCAGGTTTAGCAGGAGTCTTGTTTAGATACTAGTCTGATCATACTTCATCTCTAACAGCCATTTGAAGAAAGTCGATCATAAAAGGTACACTCAACTTGCATGTGCAGTCCTTTTTTTTTTTTGATCCATCTCCACAATTTGATTAAAAAAAAAAAAACATTTGCATCACACTGAGTAAAGTTATATATAATGGAGCACATGATTCTTCACATTACACAGGTGCTGCCATGACACCATTAGTCTCTGTTTTTTTTTTGTTTTTCTCAGAGTCACATATTGTAGGTATGTGTATCTGACATGTTCTTTTTAAGTTTGTTACAGTTCTTCTCCTTTGGTTTGGCTCATTTCTTAAAACCAAAATTACATTCTCAATGTCTCAGTACGTCTTTGCAAATGATTAGGCACAGATGAGATGGATCTTTGTGTTTTTGGTGGCACTGACTATTGGTATGAGAAAGAGGATTTAGTATTTAAGCATTAATGAACAGTTTTGGGAGAGATATGAGCTTTTGTGAGTGAGCTACGGTGTTGTGCTGAACTGCAAGACTGTTTCATCAAATGATCATAGAGTTTTGAGATTGTATTTTTGGTTTTAAGAAATGAGCCAAACCAAAGAAGAAAAACTGTAATATCAACATGACATGATAACAGAGATAATACATCCAGTAATGTTTATTCTGACTAGGCTTTGTTGCCTGACAAAATCCTTCATCATTTCTATAAATCAGCTCCATTCCACCAGGAGCAGCATATTACAGGATGCAACCAAAGTAAGATCAACTGTATACTCTGTAGAACTGTGAAATAAACAAACAAACAAACAAGCAAAAAAAAAAATAATAATAAGAGGAGAGAAATAAGAGGAAGAGGAAGAAAGAAAAGGAGGGAGATGAATTACATATCTTGTTAGCTCCATCATGTGTGTCTATTTACTAGATATTTAATTTAATTTAATTTAATGCGATTTCAGCTGTGTTAATTTGGTCAGGTTGTGTGTCCAAACGCGTGCCAAATGCGCTCATCAGATCAGATATAGATCAGAATATATCTATATAGATCTAAATGTATGTGCTGACTCAGATCATTAGTTGTTGATGGCATCGGTGACGTATGCCGATACGCCGCCAGTCTACCAAAATACCTCTAGACCAGCTGCGCTCCGCCTGCGCTGAAAGCTGACCAGGTTTGAATCAGCGAGCTTTCAGCGCACTTTATACGCCACCGGCAAGCACGAAAATGTCACTGTGCCAGCTGATTCTGTCGACACCTCCCCCTGCCACGCCACCACGCCCAGCTTGGTGGACCTCGGTGTGCCTCAGTCCACGAAAATACCAAACTGTCTGTACGCTGCGCTCTGCCAGACGAAAATACCACTGCGTGGGGTCCGCCACCCTCCGCCGCGTTGCCGACCAACATGAAAATAGAGCCCGGAGTGTTTGTTTTTATATCAATTGAAACCTCTAAACCAAAGAGCATGCATCAGTGCTGTGTTGTGTTGTAATTCTGATGAAGGGAGCAAATCAGCTCTCATGATAGTTTGTCTGTTATTCTTAGGTTAATCTTTTAATCCTTTGTCCTGAAGGCATTAGTGACAGGGCACTTTGCTGTTTATTACTGCTTCAACAGTCATTTGTTGAAATTTTACCTACAAATATTGTCATTACCAACTGATGATTCAGACTGAATCATACTTGAACCAGTACAGCTCCACAATGTTGCTGGTTCCTGTTTTAAATGAGCCCAGACTCAGAAGAGGTTTTAGGCTTTCCAGATCATGATTGGGTTCCTCTTTATGTTTGTGGATCCAATGATGAACTGTATTCTCAGACAATGGCCAAGTGCAGTGATTTCCACTCCAGAGTCATGTCTGTTTTCAATGCCCTAAAGATCATGACCGTCCAGACTTGGTTTTGGTCCTTGTCCCTTTAGTACAGAGATTTCTCCAGATTCTCTGAATCTTTGAATGATATTACATACTGTAGATGATGAAATCCATGCATTCTTATACAATTGAGACTCAGGAACATTATTCTGAAACTGTTAAACTATTAGCTCACTGCAGTCTTTCACAGAATCTTTTTACTTTTGAGAGACCAAGCATCTCTTTTTTCTGACCTGCTGCAAATAACTGTAAGTGGTTAGGATATGTTCCCCCAGCTGTTTTTGAAACAAAGCCATTTTTCTCAGTGCTTTGTTGTCCTTGTCACAGCTGGTTTGAGATGTGTTATCTGCATCAAATATAAAATGAGCTTATATTTTTATCATAAAACAATAACGTACTTCAGTTTTAACATTTGATATCTTGTCTCTGCATTTTTTTCAACTGTGTATAGGCTCTGAGTGATTTTTACTCCATCAAAATCTGTTGAAATATCAACATTCAGTGCAGCATCCTCATGTTTATGAAAATATGTTGTGGATCATTAACTTAATCTTACAATCATGCAGGTACCTCTGTGATTTGTCCTTGCTTAGGTAGACTATTTGGATTGAGGATATCTGTTTTTGAATCACAAAAGCTCAACTTCTTGTACTTTGATTCCTTTAGGGTTTATCAGTGAGACTGAAAATGATGTAAACATAGAGTGAGTGACAGCCTCACAAGCTTTAACTATCCTGTAGCCTTTTCCACCCTGCATTAACGACATTTTATGATACATACTCGAAAACAACGGCGTTATATTGGATTACATCATAACTGCTTCATACACCACCACCAAGAGCCTTTCTTCTGGTGTGAGTAGCAGAGGCACATATACAGCTGTAATAAAAGCACATTGCAGAGTGGTTTCTCTATCTGCATTGTTAATGTAAAGTGTTTCTGAGTAAACGAGGGTTTATTTATCGGAAATGTGAATCCATTAGCTCTCCTTTCTTTCCCAGGAATAGTCCGCCTCTGACATGATCTCTTGAGGAGCGCTCCTAATAAGAGCAGAAGAGCTCAACTCACTGACAGCTGATAGGCTACAAACAGCAAACTTAGTGCCTCTGTTTTCATTCATAAGAAGTCACTGTGAGCTGTCCCTGCTGTGTTCAGTTTACTCAGGCTGCAGTTTAGCGCATCAAACGTCAGCCCAGAGGATTTGTTTTGCGTATTTTACCACTTCTTTCCATACAAAACTTGGAGGAGCAGTGGAAACCACCGACAGCCGCCAGCCCGACAGTCAGGAGGGATTATGTCTCTCATCGTTTATTGAGAACAGTAAACAGTGGATGTTTTACAGTGCAGGCAGATAGGGTCGAGCGTCCTCCCTCCCCTGCGCACCGCGCCGCGCCGTTACCTGGGCTGAAGATTTGGATTAAGACTAATGAACTGGGGGTAAATAATCTCCACGGGACGGTTCACTGGACAAAACACGTTTTATCGTGTCGCTGTGGGATTCCTTTGTACGCCTTTTTTTACGACTGAAGACGATGTCTGTTCGGGGACACTTTGTGGCTTTTTTCAAGTGCACAGTTCTTCTTTTTCTGAGGATGTTGATTCTTGTGCCTACAGGGATACCGGTCAGCAGCCAAGGGGATTCTCAGTCCGACAGCACAGTGATGGACAATATCACCGTCCGACAAGGAGAGACCGTCTTCCTCAGGTGAGTTTGCCATATTTTTTTAAAGCTTTAATTGCTCTTTCACCGCCACTGCTTCTGGTTTTTACTCTGTGCGCTACTGCCTTCAGGTTTGGAGTATTAAGTGTTGGAAGAAACAGGAACATGACTTAAGTGTTGTCTGTTTATATCAAGCTCCCGCCATTGAAAAAAAGGAGGGATTTCAGAGGATTAGGAGCTGGAAAACACTCAATCCAGAAGCGATACTCTGCTAATCTTCAACAGCTGTTAACACAGATTTAGCAGCTTTAATTGTTGTGTGACGATTCAGATTGACAGGTGCAGGAGGCAAAAAAGTCTTTTTGAGAGACTGTTGTGGTTGTTTTTCTTCTTCTAGAAATAGTTGTTGTGTGTCCTGTGAGGGCAGAGACAGGGTGTAAAAGGTAACAAACAAAACGCAACATCTACAATAACAGCAGGGTTTATAATGCGCGTGCAGAAATGGATTGAGCCGCTCTTCTTGAAGACAGGAGATTGTCTGCGCTGACCTTTCCCCTCCTCTGCGCCCTCACAGGCTTACTGGAAACAGAGGGATTTGTGTTGCTTTCAAGTGACGTCGGGAATGTCCAGTGTAATCACCGAGGCTGCAGGGAGGGATTCTCTTTGGTAGCAGAGTGGGCTGTGTGGGTGGTGGAGGGCACAAGGGGCATTGTTAACATTTGTTGGTCAGAGTGTTAGTACTGTAGTTGAGTCACTCTGCATTCAGTATTTATCCAGTAATGTCCAGTATTTCCATTAGATTGGTTAGGGGTCAGAACAACAACTGTCTGGTCAACTGGAAATATCCCATGATGACACAGCGGCTCCAATCTGGATTTTCACAAACCTTTTGTCTAAAATGAACCACATGAAGCACTTATCTTTTTTCAGTGTGTCACCTTTTTTTGCTTTTTTTGCAAACATTTCAGAGTTCAGACAGCAATCAGCTGGTCAAACTGATTACTATGCATGAAGTATGATAGACAAAGACAACAAATGACATGCGTTTTCTGACAGTACATGTTATCTGTCTCCAGAGGGACTCATTTTCAGCCTCAGAGTTTCATTAAATAGACCGGCCCCTCAGTTCATAATCTTGGACCTTTTTTTTTTATCCTTTTGAGTCAGAAAAGTCCAAACAGAACTGCTACTGAACGAACTTCATCAAAAATAAAAGGTCCAATTTGACTCAGAGTTAAAGGTCACCAGGCATCATTCCTTAGCAAATATAAGACCCCCATATAATCCATGTCTTTCTTAAAAAAATAATATACCAATATTAGTGTTTGATTCAAAAATAACCAAAATCGTGAGGTAGTAAGTCATAATTATGAGAACAATTTGACTTTTTATCTCGCATTTAAAACCTATTGTCTTAACTACAACTGTCTTATAATCAGCACTATCTCTTGAATGTGGACTGACCATTGGATTACTGACAGACTGACTCCTTGTCCTCTCTGGAGTCACAGGCCCAGGTTTGAACCTGGTAGTGCCTTGTTTAGTTCGTGTCATAACATACTGTTTGTGATGAGGACCTTGTCCATCTTGTATCATTTAGGCTTTTTGGCACCACTGACTTAATTCATGAACTAGACTCATGGTGTGCATGTCATCAGCAAATTTTGACTCTAAAAGATAATAGCTATGATTATGATATTAATGATAACTACCTGATGGGGTGCATTTGGCTGTGCCAGCCTCTGAAATGTATTGATTGGCTGTTGAAGAGCATTGCTCTCTACAGTGAACTACAGCTCAATTGATAAGTCCTGTACCTGTTCCTTGTGAATGCAGCCTACTGTATATGCTCTTTTCACTGTCTCTGTAAACTTGCCTAGAGTAGAGTTTTTTTTTTTTTGTCAGAAAACAATATTTGAACATGCATGGGAAACACTGGCAGAAGGGGCACTGAACACCAAACCAAACTGATGGCACCTCATAGGTGCTCTTCAAAGTTGCTTTCATTAGAGACGCACCTGACACTATTTCTTTCTAAGTTATTACATTTTATTTTTCACCTTTTATGTATATTTTATGAATCTGATATTATTGAAATGGTACAGGCCTTACTGTCATTTAGTAACTTAAAGAAGCATTACATAATATAAACATACCTCTGAAACATCACTGTTGAGATGCCAGGGATTGCTTGAAGTCAAAGTGTTGGTTGCTAAATTAACATAAACCAATAAAAAACAGTGAAAGATAGAGATGTACATCATGCAATTGTTGCAAGCAGAAGAGAAACATGGGCTGAAAAGCATCCTGAATAATTCCCTCGTAACAATGCATCAAGACCTCTGGGGCATTATGACATGTATACAGCACATTAAGACATGTTTTTCAGTATGCTTGTCAATGCAGCTTCAGTATGTACCTGCTAACATTGAGCTCTGTTGTCTGGAAAAAAGCATGTCACAGCATGTCAACTAAAATGTTGATTTAATATTCATTTTAACATCTTTATAGGAGTCTTGTCTTGCAGAATGTGCACAGAGTGTTGCAATAAGAAAGACACTGAGGCAGCAGCAAGGAGTAGTCAGAACCAGTGCTTCAGGAGAAAGTGACCTGAAGCTGTTTACCTGCAGGAGGAGAGTTCAGAGCCAAACTTTTGGGATTAAAAGTAGATTTATCTCCACCCCTGCTTTCAAACTGCCAGCAGAGGGGCAGACCTCCACTGTCAGTGTTATCATCTGTTCCTCATTTTGCCTGCTGACTGGAGGGGGAAGTAGGCCTACTTCACTCCTTTGGACCTACACAGAAATAAGATAAGAAGAACTTTACTTATCCCTGAAATGAAATTCGATAATGAGTGAGAGGAGCACCTTTACAAAAACAACCACAACCCTGTCTAGTGTGGATTGAAGTCAGAGACTGACCTGAACATGGGCTCAGAGTCAAGAACACTTAATACCTTCTGATGCTCACTAAGAGCTATTTCTGAGACCGCACAGTGACCTTAATCCATGTGATGTAATTATTAGCTTGCTAGCTTTCCTGCTAGCTTGAACTACCAAAAACATCAAGAAAAAAGGCTTCAGCTCAGTTCAGTTGATCTTTACAGCATGTACAAGCCATCAGCTAAATACTGATAAGCTCTCTGCCCTCATACCATCACAATAGTGTGTAGGAGCTCGCTGCCGTTGTGTCTTGGTAAACATGGATAAGGAATCACCTGCACTGTCATGTACACGTCATTTAAGGCTGCAGAGACTGAAGACGCTTGACTGCATAGCTTCATTACCATCCAGACACATCACCTCATCTTTTCACTTTAAACTACTCTGTACTTTTCTTCAAAAATCTTATTAACTATACACTGAACTTGAAAGACTTTTCACTAGATCTAACTGGATGGAGTTGTTTTTCAGTCATAATCGTGTGTTAGAACTATTTCAGCTTACAGTCTCTGTAGCTCTGCCAAATACCATTGAAATAGTGCATATTTTGACTTTAAGACTTGCTATTTGATTTTTTTAAACAATTTTTCTTCACTCATGGTGCTTTTGTTTTTTGAATGTCTGGTATGCCAAATCTTTGCAAAGTGTAACTGATAAAAAAATTGGTTGATTGTAGTCCACTTTAGAAATGTAAACTCTACCCTGCTTTTTCTCTTTTCTGTTAAAACAAAACACAGCAACCACAGAGACATGGAAGATAAATGTGTTCTGAGTGGAGTTGTTCCGATTCCGATACCAGAATTGGAAATTGCTCTGATACTGACAAAAATGCTGGCATCAGTAACTGCAAGTATTGGAGTCAAGGGACTAATCTGATACCATGTAGTTTATTAAATTAGTAATTTATTCACTGGTTATCTCCGTGAGCTCTATTCTGTTTAAATTCCCTTTTTATTTAAAAATATTGTGGCTTACCTTTTTTTTTAAATAATTATTCCTAGATTAAATGAGTTCAATTGCATTTGCTGTTTTTTATACTGATCTATTTAAAAATACAAAGGGTGCAACCTGAGCGAGATCTTACCACAGTGATAGTCATATCACAGTCATGCAGGCCTGGTATATATATGTTTCATAACATGCTGGTTTTGGATCGGTATCAGGAGGGAAAAACTGGTATTGGAAGATCTCTACATGAAACATTGCTATATGTTTATCTTGATAGCACTGCAAAACGAAGCAATGAAACAGAAGCTGCATAATGTACACACTTACTGTTTTCCTTTAAATGTCTATTAAACTACACTGAGTCTAAAATTTGAAGTATTTTAATTTAAAGTATTCCCACTCAAACCTTACTCCTGACTTTAGCCTTAGCTTGCCCCTTTCAGAACCATGGACAGCGCACTGCCATATTTACTGTATAAGTGGTAGTAGTGCAGACCTCCTTTCCACTACAGTCATACTGTATATCCTTTTATTCATCCATCATCCAAACCACTTACCCAGTGGGTCATGGGGGTGGAGCCAATACCAGTTGCGTTTGAGCAACAGGCAACTCAGGTGTGGCAGTCTTTCACAGAGAGACAGTCATATCAACTCACTCTCACCTGGAGTCACTTTTGTGACACACATCCACCAAATGAGCATATTTGTGGCCCGGCCTGGGGATATAAATGACACCTCTTTTGACTGTTGCAACCATGATTTGTGAATGTGCTTTAGTACACTGTATAACTGTACCACATGACTGTAAAATGTAAACATGAACATGACAGATTTTAACACAAAATGTTCCTGCTTGTTTCAGTGCCTGCTAATGTTGAGGGCAGACCTGCTGTGTAGGTCTGTTGTCACAACCAGGCTCAAAAAGGTGTGACAAACAGAGGGAGACCACACATAATCTGCAATGAATACAAATAGTATTTAATTACATAAAGAAAAAAACATCACATGACAGTCAGTGTGTGTGTGTGGTGTTGAGTGTGGGTGTGAGTGTGAGTGAGTACATGAAAGGGTTTAAACAACAAAAGATACAAACAAGGACAAAGACAAAGCCAGTCTGCCAGTCAGGGAAGAGAGAGCAGACTGATGCAGCTCAGCTTTAAAGCCACCTGTGCCCAGCCCTGCTCAGGTGTGCCACATCACTGACAAGCTCTCTCTTAAGTTAGCTCCACCCACAGCTACCTGCAGCAAGACACAGAGCCAGCAAAACAGGGGAAAGCAGAATGCCAAAGAAAGTCTTGATCGCTAAAACCCTGAAATTTACTACCAAAAAAATTTGACTGACGGCAAACCCTTATGCAGCAGGGGATGATGCAGCTCAGCAGAGCACGGCTCGGCGGAACGCGGCTCCATGGGGTGAAAATATACTAATATCAGCACAAGAGGGCAATTAAGCACAAATATTACATTCAGCAAACCACCGGACATTGATTAACGTGGACACTCGTCAATCTTCCTGTCTTCAGCTGGTCTCCAAAATGGTGAAAACAAGGGGGGTGTTCTGAGACAGGCTGTTATCTGTGAAACGGGGGGGGCTCTTAAAGGACCCCCATTAGCACTGGGTACGTTCCTCCTGATGAAATTAACCATAGACTGTAAATTGACGCAGAAAAAGTTGAGACTAATCAGAATTTTGGTCATATGGACCAATAAGTTGACCAGTGGACTAGGACTTTACAGCCCCTCTGCTGTTGGAACCATTGAGTGTTGACTTACAGTGTCTTTGCCTTAACTAAGAGTGAAGAGTTGTCAAAGATGCACACAGAAAAAGATGGTACATCTGATACAATGGTATCACCGGTTTCTGTCAGGATGCATTTGGAAAGTGCTTTAGAACATTGTCACAAAACAAAACTGATTATGTTTCAGTAAGTGAACTGTGTGGATGGAAACACAGTGTGCTGTAAGTGGGACAGGGCCTTAAATTGAAAGAGGAAAATAGACTTGAAGAGCTAGGTCATAGAAATGATCATTTGATTGTTGATTCTGTACAGTTGAAACAAATGCTTTGTCGTGTTGGACATGCTCCTTCTCTTGCTTTATCAGTTGTTTTACCAAAGTTTTGACTTACCGTGATAGTTTGTCATGATCCTCTTCTCACAATTTTCTGAAGTGGTACAATGTTATGCCAAAACAACAGTACCTGACATTGAAATTCACACCAGTTCCAAGTTGGTTGATAGCCAGGCATACGAACCACTGCACTGCCAGGCAGTCCAGTTCTAAACATAAACCAGAGTAAAGAGAAAAAAGAGGCTTTCTTGGTAAATTGAAATGCTTTCTTTCCTTGTCTTTGTCCACTTTGTTTGTATGTATACCCTCTTATTTGTATGCATTTTGTGGTTTTATTTTTGTATTTTATTTTTTATCAGGCCTCCCAGAAAAATTGCGTCTCTGGAATGAATATGTTTTTTTTTTATATTTTATTTTATTTTATTTTATTTTTTCATTTTGAATAGAGCCATTGCTGCCCTGCCTTGCCATGCAGAGGTCAATTGAACAGGCGAGTCTGAAGTTGCCATGATGTGCATCATCCTGCAGGCAGAGCAGTGATGGCTGTGTCAGTCTGAAATCGATTCACACATTGTGTGGTCACGCTTTGCTTTCATCTTGTTGGTGAGTGCCTGCTCGCACAGACACATGGGCTGAAAAGGCTTTTGAATCTGCAGTGCATGCTGGATGCTCAACTTGTAATGGGGTCCAGCTGTCTGTAGCGGCTGTTTCAAAATAAATTCAATTTTCTTCAGCCCATGAAGTTCAGCCGTTTTATTTTTAAAGGCAGAAAGGATCAAGGCAGCGGATTACTGACGCATCTGTTGAGGAAGCAGATGATTGTGTTGCCTTAAAATGTGTCTTTATTTGGGACTTGGGATTTTTGACATCAGTAACAGCAGTCTTTTGTTTTGCTTTCGGCTTCTGGGAGCATTATAATATGTTTAAGCCTTACTACTGTGGAGCTGCAAAGCTTCATGCTGTTTGAGAGGAAGCATAATCAAATTATTAACATGCTGCATACACAAAATTCCGAGAAGTTACTGTCTGGATGTGGAGGCCAGAGGAGACAGAAGATTTTTGTTAAAACCAAACAAGTCTCTGAATCAAGACAATCGTGACACTTAAGCACCTGTGAGAAGTTTTAAGCTAATTTAAAAAGAGCCTTCACACCTGGGCATATTGATGAGTCTGTATGAGCTATAACAGCAAAAACAAAAATCATCTGCAACATGAGTGACTTTCTCTGTGTTGTTGGTCTCTGCTAAAATCCCTGCAGTCAGATGTTGCTAACACACCCCTGAATCAGTCTTCATTTACATTTTCCTCCTTAAGAAAATCTGCAAACATTTGTCAGGTGTTTGTTCACGGAGGCCTGGATGTGTAGATTTGTTCCTCAAAAGTAACAGCTGTGAAACAATCCGATCATGTTGTTTCTCAGATTGTCCTCTGTGTTTTCATCACCACCCACATCCTCTTACCCCTCTGTGTTGTCTGCCCATGCTGACCTCTCTCTCTCTCTCTCTCTCTCTCTCTCTCTCTCTCTCTCTCCCCTGCTTACTGTGTTCAATATATGCTTTCATAGACTGATAGACTGTGTGATGCATGGATACTGCTTTCATGATGTCACCCATGTGAAAGTTTTAAAGCCTGTCCACATTGGTTGCCATGTTGGACATGGTAATGCAGTTTAATTGTCCATTGATTTAAAAGGAGGAGTTGAAGTATATTTTAACACACACGCACGCACACACACACACACACGCTACACATCTGTTGGCAAAGTCACAATGCCGGTAATTATGCCACAATAATGGCAGTGATAGACAGCAAACTGGTGCTGATACACAATCAATGACTTCAACCTGAATGACTTAAAAAACACTAGATCTGAATATTAATGCAACTTGAATATAAACCATAATAGATCAAGAAATCTATGGTAAAAACACTTTACATCAGTTGACTGTGCTAGTTTGTGTTACCTCACAGTCCCTGGAAAATGTGGATTAATTGATGAGAAAACTGTGGGACTCTCTCACCTGTTGTAGTCTTTGCTAACAAGCTCCCCACCAGCCTTTTTTGACAGACTGAGGGAGGTTTTACACTTTGATCTGAAGAAAGTCGGCACCAAAACTCTCCTCTGTGTGGTTTCAGTGCAGTCGTCTGATTGGTAAAGATGGTTTAACAGTAATTATCAGTTTCTGTCTCAGCCCCAAAGACAATCAGAGATCTCAGCCTGAAGTCCATATTTGACATCCTGTGGAGCCACTGCAGATCTTCATCACTGTGGATGCAATAGCTTTTGTTACCTGATTTGGTGTGAACACATTTATGAAAACAAAGCTGTGGAAACCACCCACATTTGGTGGTAGTGTCCTTCACAGTAGCAGAACATCTGCAGAAATCCTTATTATTATTATTATTATTATCATTATTATTATTATAATGAATAGAATTACAATAACATTTTTAAACCAAAGCAGTTTTGATTTCAGACAGAAGATGAGGAGAGAGGTGGGCTGTGGGAAAACAGTCTGTGCAGAAACCACATCACTTACAGCAGACAATAGAGTATTTCAACAGGTCTCTGTAAATATTCATCAGATGTTTTCATACAGAGATAACATTGTGAAGACTGCCACACTCCGCCGGCTTTTGCTGTTTGTGTGCATGCTCTGTGTGTTTGTTGTGTTTAAACAGAAAACCAACATCAACATTTACTCTTTAGCTTTGGCATAATAAACACCTGGGCATCTAATAACTAATGTATCCAAAAACAACAGCTCTGATAGAAATTCTGTTTTAAAAAGCATGATATTTAGTTTTTTTTTTTTTTTTTTTTTTTGCTTCCTTTTTTACATGATGGTGACAAAAACAATACTGAATGCATCTTATAAGGCAACATAATGGATATAGCAGATGGTATTGCACAGCTACAGAACAACAATAAGAGACGAACAAATTGTTCAACATGCTGAATATCAACATTTGGGGCAGCTCATTAAAAGAATACAGTGAGGCTCAAATTAGCAAATGTGGAAGAGAACTAAAAAAAAGTTTTGTCAAACTCAGGGAATACAGTTTTCTGTTGTTATTAACCCCAGAAAACACCAGTGAATTCAGCATTAGAGTTGGCCCAAACATAATAATGCAAGGCGCATAGAATGATTGAACCTTGATAACATACATCAATCAAAGCTCAAGCATATCCACCTTGCCCTTTTAGTTCGTCAAACATTTGTCAAGCATTGTGGTTTACAAACTATTTTAAAACCCACCTAGTTGCAGTTATTGGAATGTGTTCCTCCTCTGTCGTGATACTGTTGATATTGTAACTGCCGCTAAAATCAAAAGGGACAGTTTGCATTTTTTTATGTGCTTGTTTGTGATTTTCTCAAAAAACTTAAGGATGTTTTTGGTAATGTCATCACTCCAAAATGTCATTATATGATACATTATGCAAAACATTTCCATACACAGTCCCCTACGTAGGGTTTGGTGCATGCGCTTTGAGGCAAAGCACCAGTATTTTAAGACTGTTGCGAGTAACTGCAGAAATTTTTATCAGTATTGCAAAAACTTTAAGTGACAGGCACCAGATGAGACAATGCTGGAACTTTTCCCAAACCAATATTCTTGATGAATTTGAGATTGTGACAGGGACAAGCACACATACACTACTTTCCTCTCTCCCATTTGGACTACAAAGATGTCTTGCTGATGTTTATGGCAGTGAAGATTCATTTAAAAATATGCAGCGTGTTTTAGGGGTTGTTATTGACAGTGTGAAATATGCATGTAAAGATGTTTTTATTGTTGATTACTTGCATGCAGAGGATATTCTTTTTTTTTTTTCCTGATCAAATATGTTTTAAATGTTAACACACTATGGCTTCTATGTGGTAAGCTTCCAATCCCAACTGTGTATGATTCATATCTGCATGCATACAGAGTTGAAGTTGATCTGGACTGGAGTCTGGTCAAACCAGGACAAGAAAAGGACTTTTAGGCCCTTGACCTGTACCGTATTAATGACAGGTTGTATGAAAAATGCTTGAAGTTGATGAGATTTAAAAATGTGATCTCTTTTGAACTATATTGTGGTATTTTGGGATGACAGTTAAAGACGTAAAAAATGCAATGATTTGATCTGTTTTAGATTAGATAAATGGATTTTTTTTTTTTGACAATTTTGTGCTTATAGAGTACAAATTTGCCATCATGAGCGACAAATCATTTGTCACTAGGCCTGTACCCTCGAGAGATCACATTTGTACCATTATCAAGGGTACATTTAGTCCCTAGGGCATTTAGGTCAATTTTTTTGTACCCCAAAAATGCAAAAATGTCCCCATAAGGTACAAACAGGAAGGGTACTAAAATGTTCCCATCCTGTGGGGTACAAATGGTGTACCTTTGAGGGTACTGCCCCAGTGACAAGCTATTGGACCCTTAAAGGTACAAATTTAACACATTATTTCCTAGAGTGTGCCCGGAAACGTGAGTGATGACGCCGATGTCGTGAATAACAGTAGATTACCGAAGCTTTGTGGAAACATTACAGCCACAACAAGCAAGGCAGCTTCGTTCTGCTCCTGGTGCCCCCTAGCTGCTCCACCTCCTCCCTGTACATTAATGTTTACTCCGGTGTGACTGTTGGCTCAGTGTTTAGGCTCCTAGAACTGGAGCTGTGTGGCTATACCTGCCAACACTCCAGTTTTTCCTGGGACACCCCCGTATTTTAGACTCCCGCCCACCTCCCGTATTGTCATTTCTCCCAGGAATCTCCCATAGTTTGATGGTCCACATTCATTTTTGAATCGGATCACTATATTTGTCCAAAGTTTCCAGACAACTGAAGATAGTCCTGAGTTTCTGCTGAGTCTCATAGACTCCGGATTGATACTTTTACTTTACAGTTTGGGATGATTCAGGTTGGTTTAAGCTATAAACTATATTTAAGCTGTGTTTGTTACAAAATGAACACTTCGTCTCAGAGTGATGTGTTCAGGGCAGCTTCAGATAAAAGAGTGTTGCACTGATGTTCAGAGAGCCTCATATGGGAGAGCATGTAAAACAATTGAGGACTTCAACACCAATATTTGTGGACTAAAGAAGTTGAAGGCATATCATAGCTATAATTTTTTAATAACCATTTGTGGCCCTGCTCTCTGAATGCCCCTGGCCTCCGTTTTATTGATAATAAATGAGCACAGCACTACAGTCACTACTGTTTTGTTTGTTTTATTTCTATATATTTAAAGATGAAATGCCTCTTGTTACTGAAAGAAAATAACATTTCAATACTGTAGGAGTGGCCAAGAGCTGCTGTTAGGCCTGAAGCAGATAAAATACAGGTTTAAATAAGTGTGCCCCCCTGAAAAAATGTAATGCCCACCCTCTCATTTGCTTCTGCAGCTGGGTCTGGTTGAAGCTGAAACACAACTCAATCATAAGTTAACTGTCCACACTCATGTAAACTGAGCACATGAGGAGTAGATGAGATGAAATGAGATGAGATGAGATATACTTTATTGTCCCGAGGGAAATTTGTCTTGGGCAAAGTGCACTAGATCACATCAGCGTTCAAGAACCAATACAGACAATACAAATAGCAGCGTTGCACAGACTATCGAGCAGACAGACCACTCAGACAGTTGGGAAGCGCACACAGGGTCAGCCTAACCTGAATAAATACAAAGGAATTGTAGAGAAAAAATAAAACAAGGTGCAAGTAAACAGACAACATCGCCGGTATTACAAAATAGTGCATTACACCATAAAAATAAAAGGAAGTACAGATCTATCATAAAAAGCACCAGCTACAGTCAGTCAGCATCAATCATAAAAACCTGAGCTAAAAGTAAGTATAAAACGAATAATGCATATCACCGTAAAAATAAAATGGAAGAACAGATCCCAGGAGAATCACTGGATCAAGGCATTACGACAGTCATAATACAAGCTCAACTAAGTACTAAGAACTGTAAGATGATCATGTACAATAAAGTGCAATAAAGTGCAATCAACACCGTATAAATAAAAGGTAAGAACAGAACTAGAAAAGTCACGGAAATGTGATAACAATAGTCATAGATACTAGCTCAACTAAATACTATGAACTATGTAATGATCATTGAGCAGAACAAGTGAGGTAGGCAGAAAAGAAAAAAAGAAAGAGTATTTGGGTCTGCAACCCTATCAGTTACAGTTTGTAAAAAATGACCCACAAGTGAGCTCCATGTAAAATGTATGTATGTAAAATCTGTGGAAACATTAGAGTATCTTCCAGTTGTCTCCTTTTATTGGAAAGCAGTATTTCCTTTGTCTCCTTTATTCATGTCTTCCTGTCGGTCTGCAGTTTTCATCATTCAGTGGGATCTTTTTTCCTCCTTATGAGCGATAAGATTTTAAATTTCTTCATGTCCTTCTAGGACAGCATTTAGAGCTCAGAGTTTGATTTTTTTTCTTTGAAAGCAATACAGAGCAGCATGAATACTTATTCAGAAGAGACAGGGGTTGAATTGTGCCCTTTGTCAAACGCTGTGAATGTATTTTAGCACGCTGCTTTCCATAAAGCAGGCTATAGCAGAACTTAATAAGAAGCACATTAATTTCCCAAGGCTCTGTCTGCTCAAATGGACCTAAAAAGAGAAGCACTGCCTCCTGAGACTGTGATTAATAAATGTCAGCACGGTGGCCGAGGTGGACTGACAGCCTCCTGAGACGCTTATCTACCTGCACAGACCGTGCTGGTCTCTGAAGAGGACCGTGTTAACATTTATTCCTTTGTCTCCTTGCTGCCTGAAGAATGTGTTCAGGTTAAATGTTTCAGGGATGACAGGCAGGAGCTTTTACCTGCTCTGATATTTCGTTTGCATGTAGAAATGTTTGCTGGACATGTGTATGAATCACACAGCTAATGCACAATGCTCTGCTGTCAGCCATGAAAAAATTTCCATACCAAGAGTTTCCAGCAGCAGACAGTCATTTGAGTCCGTGTTTGCCAAGACTGGAAAGCTGTTTTTTTTTTTTTATTTCACAGAAGGATGGTAATGATTCTCTGTGGAAGTCCATTTGCATTCACCTTGTTTGGTATAAATGGGTTGCCATCCATCAGCAACACATTTTCAGTTGTTGTCTTTTAATCCCAGAAAAATGTTTTCATCATCCAAATAAAAAAACTCTTCAAGAAAGAAAGAGTTGCAACAGACCTGGATCACTACGCATTTTCACAAGTTAACCAGATCTCTGAGTCCTCTCTTTTGGAGATGTGCTACTCTGCAGCTACAGGCTTCCTTCTCGTTCAGCCTTTGTGTTCAAGTAAGGGTTTGTGTTGTGGTATATATGCATAATATATTGCAGCTTGTTTGGGGGGACATATGTGAAATTATGCTTTGACCATGACATATAAACTCTAAGATGACAGTTTAAAGCTGTCAGCATGTGGTTCTCTCTCCCTCACAGCAGACATTACACTCTCTAACCCATCCTGGTGGCTGTCCTGAAACACCGATGTTTTTATATCAAAAAACAGAAAGAACACATGGATTAAGGGTCCTGTTTCTCTTGGCACAGGCGACCCCCCCCCCCCCCCCATCTCAGCTCCTCTTAGTGGCGCAAGTAAGAAGGAGGAAGGGGGTGGGTTTGGAATGGGTTTAACACAGCTGAGTCCTGTTTTCACCAATCACATCAGTTCCTCTCCTCACCTTTAAATCCGCCACTGGTGAGGCGTATTGCAAAATTCGTGAGTGGTGAACACAGCAACGCCAGATAGTAGCGATGGGATTGTCCCTCAACAAGTGTAAGCGTAAGCGATGCTCAAATGAGCACAGCGGGATTTGGTGTGTGTACTGTTGTACCCACTGGTACAAACACCCATTTCCACAAATAAAGACAATCACATCAAGTTGCATGTGTTTAAACCCCACATGACAAAGCTGGGTTGTGCGCACAGATCACAACATAAACAAATGCCAATAATGGCATCAAAATGAGAACCACCTGTGTGTAAAGGACGCATCATGCGCTGTGGCCTGGTTCTTTCTTTTATGAATGGAATATAAAATAAACATGGCTCACGCAACTGAATATTATAATATTCATATGTAGGCTGAACTCCAGATTGAAAATTTATAGGAAGTGAAAACATCAGATTATTTTGAACTGTCTAAGAAGGGGAATGGGGGGTAGAAATAACATATCTTGTGAACATCATCATGTGACTGACAGCTGTTAATTTGGTGAGGTTAATTGTCCATTAAGCATGCCAAACATGTTCTCTCAGTCTTCAGATAAGATATAGATCAGAATATATCGATATAGATCTAAAGTATGTGCTGACTCAGATAGTTGCACTGAATATTGGTCATTGTTGATTGTTTAGTGCACTGAAATGTGCCTGACACTGTGGAAACCTGCAGGTTTGGCATTGCTGATGTGTGCGCTTTGCTGCACCGGTCTACCAAAATACCACTGGACTAGCTGCGCTCCACCTAATTCAAATAGAATCAAATTTTATTTATATAGCGGCAATTCACAACAGTCGTCGTCTTTTTTTTTTTTTTTTTTTTTAAATTTGGCTTGAGCAGATACAGGCTTTGAGAGAAAATCAAAGAGCCTATCAATGATCTGCAGCTACTCAGACTGGGGTAAATACAAACAGAATGTTTATGGATAAAAGTCCATGAAGCTTTGTGAGGGATAACAGTCATATACTGAGGAGGTATTTGTTCAGCCTCTTCTTGAAGGCGTGAACACCAGTAGATGTAATATCTCCAACAACTGCAGGGGGAAGGCTATTCCAAGTTGTTATGGCAGAGTGGAGAAAGCTCCTGTCAAGGCAATTGGTTTTAGACTTGGGGACTTTCAGGGCGTGACTTGATCTCAAGACGCTTTTCAAAGAACAAGAGCGGGTCTAGACCACGCTCATTGTTTGATGATCAAGAACCAATCTAAGATGGGTTTTGGCCCATCTCATCTAACATGAGTAGCAGTGGCAAGAAAAAACTTTTTACAGGCAGAAACCTTGAGCAGGACCCGACTCATGTTACACAGCCACCATGCTGCTGGGTTGGCGAGGAATGTAGAAAGATGGAGGGAGAGAGAGAAGAGGGCAGGGGGAGAGAGAGAGAACAAGATAAGGGGAAGGAGAGAGAGACTGAGTAAGGAGAGGGAGGGAGAGGGAGTAGAGAACGAGGGTGAGAGAGAGACAGGGGACAGCAGAAACAACTGCAACAACAACAGCTCATGTAATGGTGAAATAAAATGAGTACAGTTTACAGGGTTAGGATATGAGTGATTATGGACAATGTTAAATTAATTAAATGTGATTACAGTCAGCAGGCCTAATAGTAGTCAGCTCTAGTTTTATGTTATTAATATCAGTGAGGCTGATGTTCATGTCTGCAGTAACAGTCCAGAGGAATCCAAGAGAAGAAGGAGCTCAGGGCCTGAGGTGGACAATCATAGACAGTAGTCAACTCTAGTTTTATGTTATTAATGTCAGTGAGGCTGATGTTCACCTGTGCTGAAAGCTGACCAGGTTTGAATTGACAAGCTTTCAGTGCACTTTCTACGCAGCCGGGCATGAGAACATCAATGCGCCGACTGATTCTGTCGACAGCTCCTCCTACCATGCCACCACGCCCAGCTTGGTGCATCTCAGCCCATAATGTTAACGTTCATCTGTGTACAGACAGGTTGATGATAAATGAAGGTCAGACATGTTTTAGCTTTAAACAGACATTTTGTGATGAGAAACAGGCACAGAGAGCTTGTAACTGAACTAAGTGGTATTTAAGTGCAGGAGATTGGGTTTTTGATGATAGCACAGCAGTTTCTTCACTAAAGACACGGAGTAACATTTCGTGTATTTAGTGATGGTTCTGGTAATTGGTCTTTAATGAGGTTGTCATTAAAGATGTCATTTGCTCACTTAAGCAGGCTGAAAAGATCTCATTCCAGTTTGGTTTCCTCACTCAGACGTGTCATTTGGCGTAAACTGCTCAAATGCAGCAGACTGAAAACTGCTGGGTCATGTCAGTTTCTGCAGTCACAAATTTGATCAACAAATCTTAATGGAAAACAGACCCAGAAGACTTTCTCTGCAGTTGTACTTCCTTATATTAACTTGAGCAGATGCTCTGGGAAAGAGCCTGGCCTACATATACAGCCTCTCTGTATTGTTGTGCAGAATAATCCCATATCTCCAGTGGATTAAAGATTGAGGACTTGCTGAACTGAGGAAAAGCAGCAGTTCGTCATCATTCATCTCAGGAATAAATTTCTTTCTCTCTCTCTCCCCCTGTCTCCCCTCCAGCTCATCTTGCTTTGAAGTGATTTAATTCTGCCTTGAATGCTGTCCAGGAAATTACAAAAGCTCTGTAATGAAGTGTGGCTGATTGGACAAGTGCCCTTGTGTGAACATTCATTTTTTGGCTATCCAGGAATTTTGAAATGAGTACCAGCCAGGTTGAATTGCGCAAATGGATTTTTTTAAGCCTTAACCCCCAGCAATTTGAAGCTCTCTGGTAGCAATCCTGTAAAGTTAATAACCTGAGTAAGGACTGTTGCCTATTTAACCAAAGGAAAGCTGATGTTTTAGCCATTTCAAGAAGATCGAGCTTGACGACGTAGAGCTGAGCTGAAATAACATTATCCCTTTGACATGGTTTGCATTTATGATCTTAAGATAATTTTATTTTAACCACATTTGCACAGAGGCCACGAAGGACAATTAAGCCGGAATAGCTCAAACCATCTCTTACAAGGAGAGAAGAGGAGATTTCATAAAAAAAGGGGGAATAAAGAGATCACAAACACATGCTCTGTCACCTGCAGCACATTTGTCGCTGTCATCTATCACGAGTTATATCTTGAGTCAAGAGATCCACAAGTAAAAACTCAGAGTTGCAAAGATAGAAATGCAGTGCTCATAAAAAACAATGCTGCAAATGTCAAGATGAGTGTACGTTTTTGCACATCTGCAACATATTTATATGAAAGGAAGGCAGAAAAACACTACCAGTGCCGTCACTCCAGCAAAAGAGCTTCAGGCCTGTAAATGGTAATGACAGAAAGAGCCATGCAGTGAAATCATTACAACATTTACTGACTGAGTACAGTGTAATCAAACTTTTTTTTTTTACATATCACCATCTGATTTTGTGGTTCAGAGCTTTTGAAGAATTGTTTTTGATTGACAGATAGCTTTGGAGGAATAAGCACTTCTATATATAGCCTCCGTATGCTGAGGACCTCTGTTAGCTGTGCCTGTTGTGTCATTGTTACCCTGTCCACTCCCTCTGAGCACAGGGGGAAGTGTTGGTATCTGCTCCTTTACTGTTACGCCGTGTTTTTCTCCTTCTGCAGATCATTCCCATTGTTTCACTTATTTTAAACTTTGTGCACTCTTCCTGTTAATTGTGTTCTCCTACTTTGAACATACATGTATAACCTTTTCAGGGCAAAAATGCACATTTATCCCAACGGTGAAGAGGTCAGGCTGGCACAAACAAGACATAATATACTTGTTTTGTTGTGTCCACTGTTTGAGGCGACACTCCTGCATAACAGGTCTTTCCTCCTTTGCTACAGTTTCTAAAGATTTTCTGAAGCAACAATAATATTATAATAATAATAATAATAATAATAATAATAATAATAATAATTATTATTATTATTATTATTATTATAATAAATAAACTAATTAATTAATTAATTAAAAAAATCATAAATAAATAAATTTAAAAAGTTGCTCTGTAGTGTTCAGTGGAGTTCAATATCAAATCAAGTCAGACCCAAAATAAGAAATCAAATGAAAAGCGAGGAAGAAGAGATGGATGGGAGAGGTGGAGGGCTCAGGATTATGGGCTTAAAAGATTCTCAGCTCCACCTCCCCTTTAGCAGCGAGATATCAATACACACAGACACAGACACACACACACACACACACACACACACACACACACACACACACACACACACACACACACACACACACACACACACACACAGTCAACCAACACAGGGATTAGTTATGGATATACCAAACCATTGCTTTGGTGGACCGGACTCAGGCACAGTGCAATCTATAGAACTCCCTCGGAGGTCATAAAATCTGCAAAGGTCCGAGGCATGATTGTCTTTAAAGGACAAACAAACTAAAAAAGTTCTTCTGAGAAAAGGTGTTGCTGAAATGAACACAAGGAAAACAAAACTGAAACAGGACCCATATTAAGACAAAGGATACAAGTGAGAGTGTTGTCAGGAGCTTCTGCTCGAAAATAAATCTCAAATGAGTAATCAATAGTTTGAAGACACAAGCAGAGTATCTTGCTACCTCACTTGGTGCTTATGAGAGTTTTAACTACCACAGGCCAAATGACAAAGTTACTGAATAGATACTGAAAAGTCTGGCTGAGGCCTACCTCATGCACTTTTAAAGGGCTCTGACAGTCAGCAGGTTGTATGTATGCTCTGCTAAACACAACAGTACGCTACAAAACATCAAGGGCTTTCTTTTCATGCCTCGCCAGAGACGTTGGGCGTTGCCAAGCACAATTCAATATTTTGGTGAGTGGCGCAGCCCGACGTAAGTATCCCCCCTCCCTAACTCAGCTCCTCCCAGCGGCATAAGTAGTAGAGAGGGAGGAGAGAAGGCGTGGAGTGGATTTAAAACAGCCGAGCCCTGTTTTCACCAATCATATCGGCTCCTCTCCTCACCTTTAAATCCGCCACCGACGAGGCGTATTACAATTTTCGTAAGGTAGTCAAAGAGATCAAGAGATGTCTGAAGACAGCAATGCCACATGATGGCGACAGAAGGCAGCTCCTCAACAAGTGTCGCTGTAAACGCTGCAGAGGGTGTCCTGCACACTCTCTCATATAAGCACAGATGGATTTGGTGTGTGTAAGTTTGGACCCACTGGTAAGACAAACACCCTTTTCCACAAATAAAGACACTCACATTAAGTTGCACATATTCAAACCTCACGTGACAAAGGTGGGTTGTGTGCACAGATCACAACATAAATTCCAATAATGGCATTAGAATCAGAACCATCTGTGCGTAAATGAGGCATCGCGCTCCATGGCCTGGCTGTTTCTTTCATTGATATTGGCATCTAAAATAAATTTGGCTCACAAAACTGAATATTATAATATTGATATGTGGGCCTGACTCCGGATTGAATATTTACAGAATCTCAATGATGTGAGAAAATCAGATAAACAGGTAATTTTGAGTGAACGGTTCTTTTATTTTATTTTATTTTTTTGTTTAAATTTTTGAAGTAAATAACTCATCTGATCACTAAAATAAATCATCTGGTCAGCCGTGCCACCGCTGCAGCAGCAGGATGGAGAAAGGACACGGAGACACGTCAGGTGTTGTGCCATAGAATGCACTCCTACCATAGAATGCACCCCCTGATGGGAGCACGGTTGAAAGTACACAACAAGGCAAAATAATCCAAGTTTTCCTTATCGTTGGACTGATTCTCAAGCATGTGCCTTAAATGATTTCATTCAGGCTTTTCAGATATACCGAAAACAATAGCCCTCTGATTCAGAATATTTGCTGCCCCCTACTTTGACAGCTTACTGTACAGTTTATATACCCAAGTCCACCTCTGTATGTGCATTTTTTAAATACCTAAAAACAGAACAAAAGTTTGCTGCTCCATTTGACATGTTGTCATGATCCAATACTCAATTTAAATATGAGATAATTTTTTTCCACTTTAAGAAGCAAATGAGTGGATGGGATGCAGGGGATGCATTCTACGGCATAACACCTATCAAGCTGCGCAAGAAAGAAGGATAAGCGAGGAGACGAATTAAATATCTTGTTAACTTAATCATGTGTAACTGTTTACTGGAAATTTAATTTAATGCGGTTTCAGCTGTTAATAAGGTCAGGTTGAGTGTCCAAACGCATGCCAAACGCGCTCATCAGATGAGATACAGATCAGAATATATCGATATAGATCTAAATGTATGTGCTGACCCAGAATATTGGTTGTTGATGATTATTTATTGCACTGAAATGTGCCTGACACTGTAGAAACCTGCCGGTGAGGCATCGGTGATGTATGCGTAATACACCGCCAGTCTACCAAAATACCTCTCGACCAGCTGTGCTCCGCCTGCGCTGAAAGCTGAGTAGGTTTAAATTGGCGAGCTTTCAGCGCAAGGTGATTCTGTCGACACTTCCCCCTGCCGTGCATCCATGCCCAGCTTGGCGGACCTCAGTCTACGAAAATACCAAACTGGCTGTACGCCAGGCTCCGCCAGACGAAAACACCACTGCTCGAGGTCCGCCACTCTCCGCCGCATCACCGGCGGACACGAAAATAGAGCCCCAAGTATCAGGGCCAGAGGAGGCCTCCTCCATTACCCTTCATTTTTACATGCATCACAAACTGGGCTGGAGATTGTACTGCTACACATTTAATTCACCAACTAAAAACACATCATTGTAAATAGTTGGGAGCAGAGGAGACTGTTTTTAAAGTGAAATGTTCAAATTTTGTCTGATATAAGATTTCAGTGTGGGGTCTCCCAAAGTTTTGGGTGTCAATTAAGGAGAGACGCTCCTAATGTGAGTGAGACATAGCAGGACTCTTCCACTACAGAGCCATGCCGTTGTAATCCCTGTTGTCAGAATGTGGTTTGGCATTGTCTCGCGGAAATACAAAAGTGTTCTCTGAATAAGTCCTTGTCTGGATGGCAGCAAATGTTGCTCCTAAAGCTGTTAAGTATCAAAGGTTTCCCATATTATAGAGGGCTTTCACACCTACATCATTTCGTCTGGACTTTTGGACTTTTCGGTTTGATCTGAACCATATACTGTATATACTATGGACAACTTGGTTCTGCCTACAGCCTGTATACGGATTTGAAGCCAAATAGCTCTCGGTAATTCCGGGATTTTTCTTCAGTTCCTGAAACCAGCACTGCGCAGTAGCGATGCGCGCATTCGGGCGCGCAGCCGCCGAGAGTCGCTGTGATGACGCTCGGCTCAAACAGCGTTTCCCCTGGGAGAGCTACGCAATCCCTGAACGCCACTAGGCTGTATCAGTCATAGGTGTCAATCACAGAAAACATGAACCCCCTAATAACTTTAAATAATGGAGCTTCACAGAAAAAAGAGGACTTGAGCACAAACCAGTCTTACTGTAACTACATGTCAACATAAGCAGGGGGGAGAAAAATGTATGTTCTGTGTAATAAATTTCTAAAGTTTGTCCACAGCCCCATAAGTTTTGCTGGCGGAGGCGGGATTTATGACCTATACTGCAGCCCATCAACAGAGGGTGCTGTTCTCGGAGTGGCGTCACCCAGCGAGGAAACAGACTCTGTCCATTCTTTATACATCTATGGTCTGAACCAAAGGATAGGTGTGAAACCTCCCCTGGACCTTGGTCAGGACAAAAGAGGTGGTCTTGGTCTGGACCAAATGATATTTGATCGTAGATGGCAACTCACTAATGTGCGGCGCATTCTGTGCATGTACTATTACTTAATGAGGTAACACCATGTTAAAAAAAAATAAATAAAAAAATAAAAAAAAACATTTTAAGCTGTGGTGGCTTATATTCAGTCACAGTGGTGCAGGAATATCAGTGTGAAACCTAAACAGACCAAACCAAATGAGTCCAGTGTTACAAAAACAAAGACCTTGATCAGGACTTTCAGGTGTGAGAACAGCCATCGACACTGATGTATCTCTGTATCCCAGGTGATCCTGGGACAGCCGGGGTACCTGCTGGTTGCACCCAGTGGTGTGTGAATGGGGTTAGTAAAAAACTAACAGACTCTTTACATGTCAACCTCTTTCATCAGTGTGAGAATTGGTGAGTGTGACGTGATTTTATTTGACATTTTGTTTACATCAAATGGGCTTAGACAAATATATGGTCCTGTATTATCTTAATTGTTCAGTGTTGTGCATCATATTGTTCTGGTTTGATGAAATCCCTCATCTAAGTTGTTGCAGAATAAAACTGACGTATCCCTCACATTTGTCCCATTTTTCTTGCTGTGGCTGTTCCTGTGTTTTTAGCAATTTTCCATATTTGATGAGCTGATACATTGATGTTGATGAGAGTTGGATGTACACCATGCTTATCATCCTACTTAAATTTGCTGGCATGCTAAAATTAACTAATGACCAAAACCAAAGTATTAAAAACAAATTTTACATCATATCTCTTTAAATACATCTTAAAGTATGAAATTGGCACTGAATTAAAAGCAGTTTAAGCACAACAACCTGAGGGAGACCTGGATGTCAAACAGTTTCAGAAGGAATTAATTCAATGGTTGTCAAAACATTTCCAGTCACCACAAATATCCGCCTGGGATGAAAAGTCTAAAAATTATCAAAGTCTGAAGATTTTCACTTTATTGTGCGCCAAAGTAAACGGGCCAAACAGATGACAAACAAATAAAACATTCTGAGAACAATCCTGCAAGCTGGGATCAAACCCCAAAGGAAATGTTGGAAGATGCAATGAGCAGAGATTAATTCAAACTGAAAGGATGAATATGTTTTCTGAGATAATTCTTGAAAGTCAATGAATTAAAAAAAAAAAAAATGCTGACCAAAATGCGATTTATTTTAGGAGCATCTATCCATATTTAATTTACAAACCCACACACCTCATTCTGCAGCAGAGCTATACAGTGAGCTCTTTGACTTCTCTTCATGGATCAGGCTTGCGTGTGTCAGAATGTTAAACCAAAAGTAATACAAGTTCAGGAAATGAGGTGTCTGGCAGATTAAAGGTGAAAAAAAAATCATTAATAATAATAATAATAATAAAAAAACTTAACTAGATGCACATGTCCTTGCATATGTTAAAGTTCCTTAACACCTGTCATTGGATGATAAATCACATCGTCAGTGTAAACATACACTGTAGCTGCAGGATCCAGCTGATTCCCTGAGAGGAAAACAAATGAGTGATCGGATGAGCATGTCCGATTGATGCACGCAGCTTACCTCTGCTTTCACTTGGATGCCAGCTGGTATCTGGGAGGAAAACAAACAACTTGCTTTATTTTTCAGCAGTCATTTTGTCTGACGAACAGCTCCTCTGGCTAAAATGAGTTTTCACTGACTCCAGACTTCAAAGTGGAGAGATGGGCAGAGAGAGGCAGGAGCAGGCACATCTCCGGGCGACAGCTCCAGCTCATCCTTCATGGCTGATCAGAACTGCCTGAGAGTGTGTGTGCATGTATAGGTGTGTGTGTGTGTGTGTGTGTGTGTGTGTGTGTGTCTGTGTGTGTGTGTGTGTGTGTGTGTGTGTGTGTGTGTGTGTGCGCGTGTGTGTGTGCGCGTGTGTGTGTGCTTTGAAATATATGCTTTGCTGATGGTTATATGTCCTTGTTCGTTTAGATGACCCCAGTAAGTGAGGAAATGCAGCATGTCTAACTTTAGAGTATGACTGTCTTTAGTGAGCTGTATCTCCTCAAATATTAGCCAGGTCCTTTAATTGCTTTTACTGCTGGACGTTCCAGGCCTTTATATGAAGCAGGCTTATATTAGAGGCAGGCCTCTATACCATGGTCTTGATCTCTGAGAATCCAAGTTTCGACTGAAGCACTTTTTGTATACTTTATGATTTTTTTAATCATTATTGTTGATGAAAGCTCAGTGTATTATTGATCGGTCAAAAGCCCCCAAGTGTCCATAGCTCAGGGGCTTAAATCCATGTATTGGCATCTATGACTGGGTGCAAATGTCCTAAACGCTGGTCATGTATCGTTCAGCTGATGAAGAAAATATAGTTACATTTCCTCTTAAATAAGCTTAAGTACTCTGGTATCAGGATCTTGTGTTTGCAGAAATATTTAAGCATTCAAACTCTTCGCAGGAAAAGCTATGTGGTGCTCATGATTTAGACTTACCATATAATCTGAAAAATAAGGATGTAGGCGTATGATCTTTACACTTGTGTTTTGCTGTAAAATAATAGAAAACTTACTTTAGAGATCTTTTTAATGGTTGGTCCTTTTTATGGAAAGAAAAACAGGCCCTCTTGTAATCCTCCTCTTGTTGAGAGCATATCTGTTTACTAAGTGTTCGCAGGGTTTCAGCTGAACATATTCCCTCTCTCTCTGTGAGTGTCCTTTCTGTGTAAACACTCTGTTTAATATTAGTACAAAGGTCGGCACAGAAATTGAATGTGTTGAACTTGCTGTGCTCTGCTGAGGGTTTATTGGTGAGAGGACGATTGAGAAGGTGTGTGTTAGTGGGGGAGGGGAAAGGAGCAAGGTCAACAACAAGTACAAAGTATTATTTATCGTCATAAAGGAGCCAGATTTATGTGACAGGTAATTTAACTATGGATGCATGAACATGTAATACATTCAGAGTATTAAATCACACATGTTTATGTGGGAGGGAGGCTGGGAAGCATGCTCGTTGGGTTTATCAGAGAAATGTTGCTGCTGAGCAGCAGGGCTACAGATGAGGATTTCAGTCCTGCTCTGAGAAAAAGTCTTCTGGCCAGTTGAGTGGATATTTATTATTTTAAACAGGAGTCTTGCTTTGGTTATGGGGTCCCAGCACTGGTGTAGGGTACCAGCTAACACAAACTAGCAGTCTGTCAATTTGTTGTAACAGTCATGATAGGGTAGTTTTCAGACTAAGTGATTGATGGCATCTGTACTTGAAGACACAGCCTTCTTCACACAGCAGGTAATCACAGTTTGGTGTTTGGTACGAGACAGCAGGAGATTTTTTTATGTTTTCCTCTTTTTAGAAAGCTGGATTTTACTGTATCCAGAATAAAAACAACAAAGATAAAAGGTACCATAAGTGGTCCACAGGGGGCGCTTTAAATTAAACCTCAACTTCTAAAGTGATAAACTGATCCTCAGAAACATCCATAAAGACCAGAGTGTGGTGGCAGACAGTCCAAGTAATCTTCATCAAGGAAATGTGCTAAATTGCTCAGATGCTTCAGATTTGTAACAAATGCAGCAGACCAACTGAAGACAACAAAAACAAATGATAAAACATGTCACCTCAGTCCCATCAATAAGAAAGCTGTCCCACTTATGCCCTCATAGGCCTGGTGCTCTTGTGTTGTGGTCTGGATTTGAAGCATTAGCGTTTTGCAGTTTTCTGTTTTGGTGTGTTTGGGGTGTTTTGCGTTGTGCCTGTTCTGCTTTCTGCAGCTTTCTGCAGCAGGTTTCATTTGTTTGCAGTGTCTTTCTGCATGTGTGCTTATTTTGGGTTTATGGATTAACATTTTGTTTGCATAGCTTGAACATGTTGTGGTACATCTCTCCCGGTGAAGATGGTTTGAGTCTTTGCACACAATTTAAAGGCTCCTGAGCCATAGTTAACCTACAATCATTTTAATATATTTAGATCATTCCCATTTTTCTTGGAGTTGTGCAGTTTGGATGCACAATATCTTTTTAGATGTTATCTCAAGCAGACTGAAGTTCATCAACTGTTTCTCCTGTATTTTTTTCCTCTGACAAAAAGTGACTCTTAACCCGGCAGTGTAAGTGGTTTATTGCCTGTCAAATCCTGCAAGCTTGGTGTCCACAGAATAAAGAAATATACGCTTTTAATGATGTGCAAGAAAAAACATCACACTGAGTAATATCACTTCAAGAGCTCAGCTTCTGAAAAACTCTGATTCAGGTTTTATAAACCAGACAACTACAAATATGAGCAACAGTCTTTTGGGAATGTGTTTGAACTTTAAGGTGATGTTTTCACTGTCGCAAAATGCTCAGTAAAACCTAGAATCTAAAACTGTCACGCACGCACGCGCGCACGCACGCACACACACACACACACACACACACACACACACACACACACACACACACCATGAATCAGCTATTTCTAAATGCCAGGCCCGTTGCAGTCCCATCTTGTTTACTGAACATAGATACCATTCAGGTACACGCCCCAGGGGCCTCATTATATTTGGAGCCGTTCATAAGTTGATGAATTTGTTCAGAGCTGCGTGTCAGTCTGTAAGAAGAAAAAGCTCTGTCCCTCCTGGGTTTCCCCTCTCCATTAACCAAATGCTGAGCCAATGTGGGAATCTAGTATAGGATAAAGTAAAATCAGGTGGTATTCAAAGCCGATTAACTTTCTCCCAGAAGCAGTTCACCTCACTTTCCTGAGGCACTCGTCTGGATTTCTGGAGAAAGCAGGGATCAGGAAATTCTTTTGCACCAGGGAGCTGCTCACCATGTTTCCTCACAGAGGATTTGTAACACAGGTTAACAAATCACCTGTGCAGGTTAAGACCTGCAGCAGTTTTTGGCTCATTTGGAGAAAAACAGACACCATAAACAGTCATGTTCAGTTTGTCTTGCTTCTTAAATAAAAAGCATGACTCTTGGATTAGTGGCAAAGGAAAGGTATTAGAAAAGCTTTTTGCACTGCTTTCTCTGTCTGAGGGAACATAAGTTTTAATTGTCCTATTGGATGATAATACTTAATTTAGCTAAACTGTCGATGTGCACTTTCTGTGCAGCTGCCCGGGTGAGCTACGCAATCCCTGTATCAGGTGTCAATCACAGAAAACATGAACCCCCTAATAACTTTTTAAAATGGAGCTGTACAGAAAAAAAGAGGACTTGAGCACAAACCAGTCTTACAATAACTACATGTCAACATCGCAAGCAGGGGGGAGAAAAATTAGTGTTCTGTGTAATAAATTTCTAAAGTTTGTCCACAGCCCCATATGCTTCGCAAGCGGAGGCAGGATTTATGACATATACTGCAGCCTGTCACCAGAGGGTGCTGTTCTCAGAGTGGCTTCACCCAGCTAGGAGGCAGGCTCTGTCCATTCTTTATACAGTCTATGAATGTGACCTATACTCGTCAGATAAGTTATTAACGTCAATATGAGATTTAGCCCTTCAATAACAACAGGTACATTAACTGAAGTTTCCCCTGAGCTGGTCATTGTCACAAAAAAATAAATTAATAAATAAAAAAATAAAAAAACTAACTCAGCTATCACCATAGTTTAAACTCTTGAAATGACATTTCCCTTTTCCTAATCAGAAGCACATTAACACACCAAAGGCAGAAGAATGACTTCCTAACCCTTAAAGAGGGACCATCAGAGTATGACACCAGAAGCAGTTTGAAGTCTGCCACTCTAGTCTGATGAAGAGCAATGACTGAACATCTGATGAAGAGCAATGACTGAACATGTGGAGATACTTTCTGTTTTATTTGCATTGTAGCAGCTTCTTATCTTTCTTTCACCTCTTCAGGTTTTGTGTCTTGCCCACAAGACACTTTAGCACTTGACTGAACAACCAACCCTCTGATTTACTGACCATTGAGCCATAGACGCATGAATTTAGATGGTAAGAACGTAGTCCACTGAAGATGCTCGGAAGTCCATTGTTTTCTGGTGCTTGGCTAAAAACCATGTTTATCAGAGTTTTGTTTACCAAATGTATTGTTTAGCTTCATACTGAACAGCTGGATCTCATGCTGAATGATTGTTGAGCCATTTAATGTACCATTTCTTCTGTCTCACCATGGATTGACTATGAATGTGAGAATTACAATGATAAAGGCAATAACTCTGTTTACACTACGTCTTTAAAATAAACGTGCTAAGTGATCAGTCGATAATCACATCACAGACACAGCAGGTTACAGGAAGAATTTGGGGCGAGTTTTATAGCACTTTGGATTAAACAGCAAATATTCAGCAAATACTTTCCAAGCAAGAGGAAAAAAGAGTCTTTGCGTGCCCAATACATCTGATCAATTATCGCTGTACTGACTCAACACAGTAGTGTGTGTCTTCTGACGTTAATGAAACAATAATGTATTCTGATTCTGAACTTGATTTTTTTTTTGAAGCACTGAGATTTAAAGGAAAAGAAGTCATAGATTGGAGGTTCTAAATGACTGTTTTTTAACACTCTTCCTGCTCAGATCTGTCGCTCTGTTGATTTTTTAATGACATGTATTTGATCAATATATTAATCATTTGATGGCACAGTGGATGGGAGGGATCTGGAGCTTCGCATCAGAGATACACTTGACATGCAAGTATGGGATGACGCGTGTAGACAGATGCTTTGTGGTGTGCAGCTCTTCATATTCATTGTGAATGTATTAATATTTGATATTGTCTACAGGAGTGATCAGGGACCACTTCGGTGTCTTTGTTCAGGCTGTTTCCCATATTGCATTCTGATTCTCCATTTTTGCATGCTAGGCTGGCAGTGAGGTGCGTCCTCTCAGACCCGGACCACGGTTTGACGGACTGTCAATGTCAGAGGAGAGGAAGCATGTCTCTGATGGCTGTACCTGTCTGTCAGTATGAGTGTGAGAGTGAGAGAGAGGAGTCGAGGAAAGCTGATGTTAAAATGTTTCTGTTTTTGTTTTTGGCAGCTAGTTTCTTCATTGCAAACCCTGAGTGCCAGGATAATCCCAGATTATATTTTCATCCAAATTTTGCACCAAAACCAACTTCTGCTGTTTCTGTGTCAGATCAGCAGATTAGTACCTTGATGTAAATCTCTGCATATTCTTTAAAGAATAACTTATCCTCCCTCATGGCAGCTTACACTTTATTGCAGCATACTGTACTGGATTGCGACATAACCATTAAAGTAACTGTGACATGCTTTTAAATGAGCTCACATCCACACAAGGTCTTGACTTTATGATAAGTTTTGGCTCTGATGGAAGATGAGTCACTCGAATGATGGGAAGAAATATTGTTCCATGTTTTGACATACGACATCTTTTTAGCTACAGACTCCAGTCATTCTGTGATTCTTGGGCTTTTGGAATTAACAGCTGCCTTCAATACAGTGGACCATGAGATCCTAATTTCTCGCCTGGACCAGTGGGTGGGTATTAGGGGCGTAGCATTGGAGTGGTTCAGGTCGTACTTGGCCGACAGAACTTTTTGTGTTAGCCTTGGCGACTCTGTGTCCTCCTCTGCTCCCCTCTCATGTGGGGTCCCACAGGGCTCAGTGCTTGGCCCTCTCCTCTTTTCTCTTTACTTGCTCCCGCTTGGCTCCATAATTAGGAAACATGGCGTATCTTTCCATTGTTATGCAGATGACAGTCACATTTATGTGCCTCTTGAAAAAATGACACTGACTCTGTCACAACACTGCTGAAATGTCTTGATGACATCAAGGCCTGGATGGTTTTTAACTTTTTAAATTTTAATTTAAAGATCTTGGTTCCCTAACCCAGTACATGACAGATGGACCCCGACCTCAAACTTGACAGCCAGATCAGTTTGGTCATTAAATCAAGTTTCTACCACTTGAGGTAGCTAGCTAAAATAAAAACTTCAGTGCGTCTTATACCTCGGCTCCAGTTGGTGCAGAACGCTGCAGCACGTCTTTTAACTGGCACTAGAAAACATGAGCACATTACCCCCATTTTAGCTTCACTCCACTGGCTGCCTATACATTTTAGGCTTCATTTTAAAATTCTTTTATTTGCTTTTAAATCCCTCAACAGTCTTGCCCCGCCGTACCTCTCTGAGCTTCTACATTTTTACACTCCGTCCCGGTCTCTCAGGTCAGCTGATCAGCTGCTCCTGAGAGAGCCTAAAACAAAGCGGAAACTCAGAGGGGATCATGCCGTTGCAGCTCCTAAACTCTGGAATAACCTGCCTCAGCATATCAGACAGGCCTCCTCTCTGTCTGTTTTTAAATCCCATCTTAAGCTCCATCTCTTCTCCTTGGCTTTTAACACTTAGTAGAAGGTTGATTTCATTTTTATTGTCTTTTATGGATTTTATTTGCTTTTTATTTGATTGTACTGTGTTTTTATCTAATTTTATTTTATCTTCATTGTTTTATTGTGCTTCTGTTCTGTTACTTACTGTACTTTTATCTTGCTGTGCAGCACTTTGGAAACCTTGTGTTTGTTTAAATCATGCTATATAAATAAAATGGAATGGATTGGATTGGTTCAATTCAGTACCCGTCAGGGTTAGTTCCCCATTATTCCACCTGTGTATAAATATGGATGAGGCATCCATCTTTCTTCCTCTACTCCACTGTAGTGCAGTTTGCAGCTCCTTACATTGGAAACATTTATCAGAAGGCGAGTGTAATTCAGGGTGCAGGCTGCAGGTTAACATCTGGAACCGCAGGTCAGAATAATTTATCACCAGTAGGGATGGGTTTCAGGGTCAACAAAGCTAAGACTGTCCAGATTTTCCCTTGGTCGTTGATAAGGTCAACTTTCAACCCAGGCGATACTTCATATTTCTATTATTTCTCATAAAAAAAAAAAAAAAAAGTTGTTTTTTTTTCCAGTTTCCAGTCCAATTCGATTGGACAGTCCAGGTGTGACGCCTCTGAAAGAGGACGAGAAATAATCACTAGAGTGATGCAGTGTTTTCCCACTGAGAGCATTTACTCAAGTCTGCAAGTAACATAAACAATATCTACAATGTTTACAGAGAGATTACATTGCATCTAACATTAACAAAACACAGTATTTATCTGAGACAAACATCTCATTTCGCTTACTGATACTGGTTAATAATGTCTAACATTAGCTCAATAACTTCAGTAAACTCGCACAAATACTCTTAAAAAGGTCCTAATAAGCAATCTAAAACACTGTGAAAAATACAGATACTTTATGTGCACTATAAATATACTTGTAATGGAGGTAGATACACAAATTGGCGGAGCCTCCGTTTGCACACACACATGCACACACGCTCAACAACACTCGGTAGAACTCTACTTTACATTACTTTTAACAAAACATAAACATTCTCTAAACACTCAGGAATATATCTCAAACGAATCGCTGTCATTTACAATGCAGATTTACCAATAACATACCTGACAGAGGGCGAGAAATAATCACAAGAGTGATGCAGTGTTTTCCCACTGAGAGCATTTACTCAAGTGAGAAAGTGTCGCGATTCTCCTAGGGCTGTGGGAGACTAAAGCAATCGATCTCAGAACTCAAAATCAAGGCTTACTTAGTAGAGCACAGACAACTATGAAATAAAGTACTTTTTAGCTTTTTCCTTTTACATGTTGTTACAATTTTCAAACCTCATGATCTCTCTCTTGTTATTAATCTTTTTAAACATATCAGCATTTCTGTGAGATTTTATCTTTTCAAGCATTTCAATAATATTACAGACCATGAACTTATTTTCCCCTTTTCAGGATGTTCACAAACATGTATTATACTTTTAGCTTTTCACATACTATTTTTAACATGTAGCAGATGAGAATATAGTGCTTTCAACTTGTCACACAGGCCAATCCAAAAAGCATGTTCCTTCTGAAGGCTGATACAAAGTGGGGTCCGACACTCCAGGTTTCAATTTAAAGTTGTGTTCGTGTGACTCTTAAGGATGGACTGGCTTTTCAAAGCTAATCTTCACTCACAATATAAGTAATCAGAGTTTTTTGGCACTTGTCAGCTTCATTTTGGCACACCTGATAAAGACAGTTTGATACATGACAAACAGCCTCAGATCACAGGATATAATCACAGGACATATTACTCTGACTCGATGACATGTCACCTAAGCCTCTCCCTCTCCTGCTGCTGAGTTACTACATGTTCAACAAAGCCTTTTGGTCTTCTTTGTGGAGCTGCTGGATTTTTTATAGTCCTTGAAGTACTTGTGATGACCTCATTCCTGACTGTTGTAATTTTCTGCATTGTTGGAAAAAATGGGTCCTAGAGTCCTCCAGTGAGTGAAAATAATCTCAATACAATGGAACAGTCAAGTCATTTCAGCGGGAGACTCTGCAATGTCACATCTATCATCGTCATGCTCAGACATGACTCATATTTGTTACATCCATTTTTTAAATTTTATTTCACTAATAAATAAAGCAGATTTTAGAGGGTCAGGGGCAACTCTGCCTTTTTACTCCAACATAACTGAGCAAAAGGGTAGTCTTCTTTATTTCTCAAACAGCCAGTGCAAAAGCTATTTCAGACAGGCTTAATTAGATGTGACAAGATATGTTTGTTTTGGTTATGAGGACGCTTTTCAAATCTGCAGCAGGAGTCTTAAAAACTTATAATGGGACATTTTTGCTTCTTTTTATGATGTTTTCATTAATTTATTGACTATTTTTTCTTGCATTCATTGTACAGTAAATTATTTTACACAAATACTGGACAGAAAAGACAAAAAACCCTGCATCATTTAAGCCTCACTAAGTAAGTCAGCTCATTTTTAATACTCAATTTTTCCGTGTAAGTGAGAAGTCAGAGCAGATCTTTCTGATTCTGATGTTTAAAAAAAGTTAATATTTGCTGTCTGCACTAACGCACACAGACTCAAGTTTGTAAAACTCACATTGTGTGTCAAAACACACAGAAAAAGCTATAAAAAATAACTGTACGGCCTGAGTGGGGTCAATTGGTGAATGCGGCCCCAGGTCTTCACAGCGCTTTTGACACTTGCACTATCACTCGTAGTCGTGCTTGAACCCAATTGCCAGTGACTCCAGTGCCATTACAATCAAAGAAACCAGCAATATCAATGTCATTAAAGCTGTATGCTCTGAAGCTGCAGCACGGTTATTTGAGAATGAATGAGTGAATGAACTTTAAAGTTTCACAAAGAAAAAAAAAAGTCAGGGGATCTGAAGAGAAATGGGGATTAAATAGCATTGGGACATCTACCAAGTCTTGAGTATCACACATTACATTTTTGACTGTGACACATCAGAGACCAGATTAGAAATAATTAATGAATAATAAGTCAACAAAGACTTCATTATCTCACTTGTGTTGTTTTATCTGAACACATTAGTTTGAAGCACTCGTTGACGGTTAGTGTTTTCTGATTAAACTGACATTTAAGAAAGACTCTAATTTTCTTCAGGTGATTAATGCACTGGGCCAGTTCCCTCCACGGGCTCTCTGTTCTTTTAGGATGTTGTTCTGATAACTGCACTGCACACTTTCTGCTCCTCTGGTAAAACACTCCTCATTTTCCCTCTTCTTTGGCTGGAGCTCCATACTTCAGAGGAGCTGTATATTGAAGTTTGATATTTTTCAGTGTGAGTTGTTGATAACAGCAGCTCTTCTGTTGATTCCACTGAATCATCTTTCAGCTCCACATTACAGTGATAGCTCAAACGCTAGCAGACCAGGTGATGCAGGTTTATTGTTCAACAACAAGGCAATTAGAGCTCATTTAAAGTGATGGTGTTATTGACCGCCTGTGTCTGCTTAAGTCTGTATGAGTATTGAATCATAACATTTTCAGAGCAATAACCTTAATTGCATATTAGTTTTCCAACTCTCATCTAAATTCCAGCATTTTCTGCCACAGTGTCCGTTTAAAAGCCCGGCGGTGCATAACACTGATGAAGCAGCCAGAAAGATAATCAAATCATTATAAATGAGAAATGTTCTGCTTCATTATGCTTCGCTTTGAAGAACTCACTGCCTCATTTTTCCATGACAAATGCAGATTGCCTACTCGCTGAGGCTACAGGTTGTTTCATGTGTATTTAGCTTTGATTATGCTGCAGATGCTACATGAGTCTACAATTTAATTTCCTGCACAGACATGAGCCACTGTTTTCATTCTTATTCACACACTCAGAGATAGCTGACAGAAATGAAGTATTTCCTAATGGTGTGTCCACAGCTGACATTTCTCACTGAGAACTGATGGTATCTCTGAGGTGTATTTGTGAGCCCAGAGTCCAGACATGAATAAGTGAGAAGCTGAAAGTTATAGCAGCTCAGTAAACATGACAGTGCAATCTCCTGAGGGTTAATATGCTATTACACTGAGCTGAAGAGTTACTGGCAGTTTGTTTAACCTCCTGGTACGAATTTAGCAGAGTTATCAGAATATTGAAGACACTTAAGAGCAGAATTAAGTCTTCTTGGGAAGAAGAACCTGGTTTGGCTGTCAAATGGTGCTGTTTCCAGTAGGATGGTCATTAATGTTTACCTTAAAAACCCTCTTCAGAAAGCATTTACAGGCATTACCAAGATGGATGGGGGTAATTGCAATCGCTTAAAAAATTGAACATGTTTATTATCTAAATAGGCCTGCCTTTTGAATTGAAATACCTCATTTCTCTGTTTCTATGTCTTGGTTTTGTTTTACCTGTGTTGCTGCAGGGAACTCCTTAAAAGAGACCAGTTTCCTCTCTGCTAAAATAAAAGAAAATACACCAAATGAATTAAGATCTGGATCTCTGTCTGTTACAGAAATTACAAAGACAAATCTTTTTTTTCCTGGCAGGTTGAGCTGCAGTTAGCGCTGTTGTCATACCCTGGAGACTCAGAGATGGTCATTGGAGAGGGAGATGATATAATCTGATTTAAACTGATGTGAAATAATCAGAAAGAGTGGAGAATTTCCTCTGATAACATGTTTAGGTTTCCTTCATCCCGATAGTGACAATCGTGTCGTAGGGGAGACTGGGGACAGTTGCGACACGTTTTGCTTTTCTCTCAATTACTCAGAGATGATTTGAAATAGGCCAACCATTTATTTATATAGTAAATTTACATCAGTCCTCTAATTCCCCATACCATTTAAATATGATAACATCAGACAGATTTTTCACAATATTCATTCAAAAAATATATGTATTTTTTTTAAAAAGTCAACTGTTGCAACCCACCCCATCCCTGGGACAGTTGCAACACTACTCAGGGCCAATTACAACATGTCACAAATCAGTTAAATTTCAATTTTATTTATTTATTTAGTTTTTGTCTCAACGAGCATAATGGTCTAAGAAAATGCATTATTTATGGTATTATAATGATAATTTAACATACAAAATGTCAATACAACCGTCACTTGTTGCAACCGTCCCCAGTCTCCCCCAGTAGTGACCGGGGGGATAGTATTTGGAATAATCCTGTTCAGTTTGATCTAAAATAATGGGAGAGTGTGCATGATTCACATTTAGATCACTGGGAAATGAAGGATTTGGAGGGATCCTGAGACATGATGTCACAGTAACTTAAAATACTGATTTATACTGTGTATTCAGAATGAGATTATGAAAATGCCTCTACACCCAGCTCATAGGATCCAGGGTATCTCAAAACAAAAATGAAATACACAGAAACTTATTCAGATTAAAGACATGCATATATTTCCAAACTATTTACTGTAGATGGGGAAAAACTGTAATTTACTTATGTATATCATTCAATATAGCATCACATTTTAAGGTGCACCATTATAGAAGATAGTCTGAGGGGAACTGACAAAGTACTGTGTCATCACTGAGCTGATTACTATAACACGTATGTGGTATCTGGAGTACTGCACCAATATGCAAGGCCTTGAGGTATTTCTCAGGAATAGCCTGAGGCGACCAATTGTGGAATGTGGGCTTGTGCTTTTCTTGTGTCTCCTTAATGGTACCTGGGTCGGGATATCCTGGAAGGGGCATGTTTTCTGGTCACAGGTCACAGGTCACAATTCTAGGTTAAATATAATCCAGATGGTAACGAAAGATAGCTTGGGGACAAAGAAAGGATGTAGGAGGGCCTACATCCCTGACCATATATAACAGGGACACAAACTCTGGTTTGAGAGAGCTGGACATCATTGGCAGACCTCTCCCAGCAACTGCAGTGCTGTATTGATACTGGTGTTGTCTTTATAATAAACTCCTATGATACAAGCAAGCCAGTGTCACAAAGCCTCCATCTGCATCTACACATTGCGGACAGACCAGATACTACCCGTAAGAGATTGGCTTTAGAGTAAAGAGTACTAAAAATACTATTTATCATTATGATAATGGTTGTCATTTACTGTTATTGCCAGGGGTCATGTTTTTTTTTTTCCATATATTTAAATCTAGACAGGAATAAAAAAGAGCTCAGCTGGATGACAATGTGTGAGGAGGTCTGATCATCTGACAAGATGTTTAAACACAATACAGTAGTTCCTCACGATCAGCCTCCACTATGGTCTACGGAAACAGACCGACCTGACATAGAGGAACCTCTCCTCTCTTTGAAACTGAGAGCCTCAGTCCAGCAGAGGATTGTCAGGGGTGAATTGTGGTTGTATTAATTTTGAATTGAACTGGTAGCAGTAGGCGAACAGGGCAGCCGCCTGGTGCGGCATTTGTACCATGAATCATGGGGGGCGGCACGAGCACTTCCAAAAACTGGCCTTGCCGTCATCAGCTTCAATCACTTAATAGGGGAGCAGATCTCTTATGACGAGATTTTTGATGATTTTGCATCAAGGAAGGCCAGAAAGGTCAGGTTTTAGTTTTAGTTTGTGTTTTCTGTTCATAGAACAATCACATGTTCTTTAGTGTGTTTTCAAATATGTGTGATTTGCTATGTAAGATTATTAGTCTATATTTTATTTTATATTTTATATTATTCTTCTCTTCTCGTACTGTCTTGTTACATTTTTTGTTAAATATTTGCACTTTTATGTGTATAGTGTATATTTATTATTTAAGCTCTAATAACCTGTTTTGTGCAGAATTGCCCCACTGTTTTTTACAATGTTGGAGGTGGAGAATATGCACCTTAAAAAGTGTCCTTCCTGTTCTTGCAGGAGATGAGTAACTAGTGTTCTTTCTATTGAAGGATTTCTGCAATTGAGACATATTTTATTTTTGTTGTTATAATCATAATAATGCTACATAATAATACAAAACTATCTGTTCGAAATCTCTTTTTGTGTTTGTGTGTGTGTGTGTTTGTGTGTGTGTATAAAAATATATAAATAAAAAAGATTTGTGTTTTTGATAAATTTCCTTCCTTCCATTCGGTCTGCTGGTCCAGGTATTGTGCTCAGGAAAGTAGTTCTGAAGTAAAACCGGACTCAGTGAGTATATAGAGCTCTATTTTCATGCCTCACTGGCCGTGTCAAGGTATGCCCAAGCACACTTTAGTATTTTGATGACTGGCGCAACCCGATGTAAGTATCCCCCCTCCCTAACTCAGCTCCTCCCAGCGGCATAAGTAGTAGAGAGGGAGGAGAGAAGGCGTAGAGTGGGTTTAACACAGCCGAGCCCTGTTTTCACCAATCATATTGGCTCCTCTCCTCACCTTTTAGTTCCGCGTATTACAATTTTGGTGAAGTAGTCAGTGAGATCGAGAGATGTCTGTAGACAGCAATGCCACACAATGGCGACAGAGGGCAGCCCCTCAACAAGTGTCACTGTAAGCACTGCGGAGGGCGTCCTCCACACTCTCTTAAATAATGGATTTGGTGTGTGTAAGGTTGTACCCATTGGTGAGACAAACACTCTTCATCAAATAAAGACCATAACATTAAGTTGTGAATATTTGAACCTCATGTGACAAAGGTGGGTTGTGCGCACAGATCACAACATAAATTCCAATAATGGCATTAATATTGGAACCACCTGTGCGTAAATGACACATCGGACTCTGTGGCCTGGCTCTTTCTTTCACTGATGTTGGCATATAAAATAAACTCACGCAACTGAATATTATATTATTCATATGTAGGCCTTACTCTGGATTGAATATTCACAGAATTATAAGGATGTGAGGACAAAAGATAAACAGGTAATTTTGAATGAAAGCTTCTTTTATTTTTTTGCTCAAAGCAGGGCAGGGAGAGGACATGGAGACATGTCCGGTCGAGCTGCACGAGAAAGAGGGAGAAAAAGGGGGGAGACTTATTAAATATCTTGTTAACTTCATCACGTGTGACTGTTTACTGGTTATTTAATTTAATGCAGTTTCAACTATGATAATCTGGCCAAGTTGAGTGTCCAAACGCGTGCCAAATGCGCTCATCAGATAAGATATAGATCAGAATATATCTATATAGATCTGAATGTATATGTGCTGACTCAGAGAGTTGCACTGAATATTGGTTGTTGTTGATTATTTATTACACTGAAATGTACCTGACACTGTGGAAACTGCCGGTCAGGCATTGGTGACGTATGCGCACTAGGCCGCCGGTCTACCAAAATACCACTAAACCAGCTGCACTGTGCCTGTGCTGAAAGCTCACCAGGTTTGTATCAGCAAGCCTTTAGCACGCTTTCCACACTTGCAGCGAGCACGGAAATGTCACTGTGCCAGCTGATTCTGTCGACACCACCCCCAGCCGCGCCACCACGCCCAGATTGGCGCACCTCGGTGCGCCTCAGTCTACGTAAGTACCAAACTGGCTGTGCACCGAGCTCCGCCAGACCACTGTGCGGAATGCGCCACCGTCCGCTGTGCCGCCGGTGGGCACAAAAATAGAGCCCATAGACTTTGGTTTGGGCAAGCATCAGCTTCACTGAGACTTATTACCATTTTTGTACTCATAAATTGGTCATGCCAGTGTATGGAATGCCCCTTTCATTTTATATGTAAAATGAAATTTTGGGGTACTTTAAATGATTAAAATCCTACACTTTTTAATATTTAATTATAGTTAACAGTCACTAGGGTTAATCAACCTGCAAAAATGCCCCAGCTAAGGCTTTATCTTCTGGAAAAGAAAAAAAAAAAGCACACAATACTGTAGGCACAGGAAATCTATTGAGATAAACATACTTATATTACTTACTTACTCCCTGTCAAACCTGTTTGTTCTTCAAGTATGACAACAAAAATGTAATGTGTGCAACTTTAATGACTGAATAAGCCGTTAAAGCTTGAATCTATCCCTGAAAAAATGGGGAAGACCATTTGATTAACTCCTGATACTGAGATGTGGATGCAAATTTACAGGCTCTTACAAAAGCCCCACTGATTAAAAGGTATAGGTTTAAAATCTTAAAATGCACTGTACTGTTGTATTAAAAAGCTGCAAGGAAACAGGAAGAGATCAGTGTAACATAGTTTGAATCAAAGTTGCTTCAAATGGCTCTTTGTTTCTTTGAATGGTCTCTGCTTCAGGAGGACACACCCTGCTGGATACAAGCTCTGCACGTCTATGTCAGATTATTTTAAGTCTGCTAGCACCTCAATCTAAAGAGGTGGCGAGTGAGAACTGCAATATGAAAGATGACACTGAGTATTACCATTTTAATTTCTTGGAAGTTCATGTCAGTAACTCTCCGAGCAGCCCGGGGTGACTCACATATCTCTCTGACTCTGCTGAAAGGCCAATAACTGTGGAGGGTGGAGCTGTTCCCTCGGCTGCACGGATGTCTTAACCTTAAGCACAGAGCAGCTGATAAAAACAGAGCGCTGAGAAGGTCATCTGGGACTCAGCTGCGTGTCCGGGGCTCCATTATCATACTTTATTAGAAGTGATACCTTCCGCTCTTTCAATTATACAGGGAAAAGATTAGGACTTTTTCATTAACCTCCTGTCTCTCTTACATTGAAAGGAAGCTTTGGAGCGGTCACACGAAATTACAAAAATTATCCCTGATAGCCGTCTTGAACAATTTTACTGGGAGCTGCAAATCCTGTTTTTAGCATCTGCTTATTACACTGCTGGATTGCCTCTGCCAATCATTTCACCCAGCCATCCCTCCAGTCTTCAGACAACAAATCAGTCCAGATTTAGAAACCAGGCCCTGCAAAATTGTCTTTTCTTTGTGGACTGTTCAGCCTTCTCATCTGTGCTTCATACAAACCCATTTCTGCGCTGCTTTTATTTGAGGTGTGTACAGAAAACGTACAGCAAATAATCTTAATTTGTAGATAGTGGCTTCCTGCGCTTCAGTCAGTGTGTTCATCTTTCTTGAGAATTTTTAGTGTAAGGGAAGTTTTGCCTAAATTTTCATAATGAGTTGAAACCACCTCCAGAAAACCTGCTAGTTTACATGGCTGCAAATAGATAACACTGTGTATTTTTTCTCTTTGTAATATTTGTAGTAAAATAATAAATATGCAGGTCTTGGTGTCAGATGACTAGTCAATCTACCTTTATTTAAAAAGCACCAACCCCATAATATAACTTAATAACACTATACAAAAAAGCAGATCTAGACCGTACCCTCTGAGGGTTTTGGTTCAGCATGCATTTTCACAATCAAATGTTGGAAAGGTACCCAAATAATCTGTTGGCAGTACCAAGTGAACTGATCCAACCCTGAACTGCAGTGATTGAGAAGAAGGAGGGAGAGGTGAGATCATTTTCACAAGTTGTGTCCAAGATACCAGAGACACCAACCATCAGTGTGTAATACCTATGGTGCTTTTCATACCAGCCACTGCCATCAGTGTGTGATTGTGTTGTGAATGGGTGAATGTGACGTGTGATGTAAAAAAATAAGCCAATTCAAGGTTGTCATACAGCATAAAGTGCCAGAGTAGGCTGCAGTCTGCTATGGAGCTGCTAAAAGATCAGTGTTTACCGCACCAAACCAGAATGTCCGACAGAATCAAACTGGACCACATGGTGGAAACACCATTTGTAATACTATGCAGAGGACATACAGCAACACAGAGCAGGATGGAGCTTTTGCCTTATCTGAAACACACAACACATTACATACCCAGAGGGCTGTGCTGTGCAAGTGTTTAGTGTGTCTTTCTGGTCCTGCTAATGGTCGTCAGACTGGGTGATTTGGATACAGCTCTTGAACCACAGCTGGAAACCTGACAGGCTGAGTCAGAAGTAAAAGTCTGTATGAACCATCTTGGATTGGTTTAAGGGGTTTGTGCTCATTAACTATTATTGTAAAGTGCTATATAAATAAAATTTGATTTGATTTGATTTGATTTGATTAACTCAAATCAATCAAATTTTATTTATATAGCGCCAATTCACAACAGTTGTCATCTCAAGACGCTTTTCAAAGAACAAGAGCAGGTTTAGCCCACGCTCATTGTTTGATGATCAAGAACCAACCTAAGATGGGTTTTGGCCCATCTCATCGAACATGAGTAGCAGTGGCAAGAAAAAACTTCCTTTTAACAGGCAGAAACCTTGAGCAGGACCCGACTCATGCCAGACAGCCACCATGCCGCTGCTGGGTTGGGAGGAATGTAGAGAGATAGAGGGAGAGAGGGAGAGAGAGAGAGAAAAGGGCAGGGGGAGAGAGAGAGAACAAGATAAGGGGAAGGAGAGAGGACAATCATAGACGATGCGGCTGGAGTCAGGCAGGTCTGAAGCAGCCATCAGTCCAGAGCAACCTAGGAGACTGAGGCTCAGAGACATCTTGTTAGCAATGGCAGTGGTTAAAGTTGGCAGGTTCAATGGCAGTTTACTCTAGTTTTATTTTATTGATGTCAGTTAGGCTGACATACGTGTCTGCAGCAACGGTCCAGAGGAGCCTAAGAGATGGAGGAGCTCAGGGCCTGAGGTGGACAATCAAAGATGATGCAGCTGGGGTCAGGCAGTTCTGCAGCAGACCGTCTGCAGCATTAGTCCAGTGGAAGCTAAGAGACTCAGAGACACTCAGAGAGAGAGAAATCTGGTTAGTGACTAATATGGGACATAAAGATCTAAAGGAGAGATAGAGACAGACTCTAGCTCAGTGTGCCAGATAACCCGGCAGTCTAAACCTATAGCAGCATAACTAAGAGCTGGTTCAAATCAGCCCCAACTATAATCTTTATCAAAGAGGAACGTTTTAAGTCTACTCTTGAAAGTTGAGAGGGTGTCTGCCCCCTGAACCTCCAGTGGTAAATGATTCCAGAGGAAAGGTGCCTGGTAGCTGAAAGCTCTTCCTCCAATACTACTTTTAGAGACATTTGGTACAACGAGCAGACCTGCAGACTGAGCGTAATGGTCTAGACAGAGAGTAAGGTATAACAAGCTTGTTGAGATATGATGGAGCCTGGCTGTTAAGCACTTTATATTTCTTAAGGAGGGTTTTAAACTCAATTCTAGATTTAATAGGGAGCCAATGAAGAGAGGCTAAGACAGGAGAGATGTGCTCCCTTCTTTTGGTTCTAGTCAATACCCGAGCTGCTGCATTTTGGACCAGCTGAAGAGTCCTTAAAGACTTACTGGAGCAGCCTGATAAGGGAGAATTACAGTAATCCAGCCTAGAGGTAACAAAGGCATGGACTAGTTTTTCTGCATCACTCTGAGACAGGATGGGTCTAATTTTTGAGATATTTGGCAGGTGGAAAGAAGCTATCCTAGAGATTTGTTGAATGTGGGAGCTAAAGGACAAATCCTGATCAAATAAAACTCCCAGATTTCGCACAGTGGGGCTGGATGCCAGACTGATGCTATCTAGCGTAATAATATTATTAGAGGATGCCTCTCTAAGGTGTTTAGGACTGAGGACAAGAACTTCAGTTTTGTCTGAGTTGAGCATCAGAAAGTTATTGGTCATCCAGTATTTTATATCTTTGAGACAAGCTTCTAATTTGGTAACCTGGTTTGTTTCTTCTGGCTTCATGGATAAGTATAACTGGGTGTCATCTGGAAAACAGTGGAAATTAATCAAGTACTTCCTCATAATTTTACCCAGAGGAAGCATGTACAAGGTAAAGAGGATCGGTCCAAGCACTGACCCTTGTGGCACCATAGCAGACCTTGTTGTGCGCAGAGGATTCATTATTAACATAGACAAACTGGGATCAATCCGTTAGGTAGGATTTAAACCAGGAAAGAGCGGATCCTGCTATGCCAATAGATTGTTCCAGTCTCTGAAGCAGGATGCCATGGTCCATTGTGTCAAATGAAGCACTAAGATCCAACAGGACGAGAACAGAGAGAAGACCACTGTCCGAAGCCATGAGTAAGTCATTTGTCACCTTCAGCAGAGCAGTCTCCGTGCTGTGATGGGTTCTAAATCCAGACTGGAAATCCTCCAATAAACCATTGTTATGAAGAAAATCACAAAAATGATTCGCAACAACTTTCTCTAGGACTTAAGAAATAAAAGGAAGGTTGGATATTGGTCATAGTTAGTTAGGGTGCTTGAGTCAAGAGTAGGATTTTTAAGGAGAGGTTTAATCAGTGCAGTCTTAAAAGACTGGGGAACATATCCTGTTAATAAAGACGTATTGATCAAGTTAAGCAAGGACGTACTGATCAAAGGAAGAGTTTCCTTCAGCGGTTTAGATGGAATTGGGTCTAAAAGACATGTACACTCACCGGCCACTTTATTAGGTACACCATGCTAGTAACGGACCCCCTTTTGCCTTCAGAACTGCCTCAATTCTTCGTGGCATAGATTCAACAAGGTGCTGGAAGCATTCCTCAGAGAGCTTGGTCCATATTGACATGATGGCATCACACAGTTGCCGCAGATTTGTCGGCTGCACATCCATGATGCGAATCTCCCATTCCACCACATCCCAAAGATGCTCTATTGGATTGAGATCTGGTGACTGTGGAGGCCATTTGAGTACAGTAAACTCATTGTCATGTTCAAGAAACCAGTCTGAGATGATTCCAGCTTTATGACATCGCGCATTATCCTGCTGAAAGTAGCCATCAGAAGTTGGGTACATTGTGGTCATAAAGGGATGGACATGGTCAGCAACAATACTCAGGTAGGCTGTGGCGTTGCAACGATGCTCAATTGGTACCAAGGGGCCCAAAGAGTGCCAAGAAAATATTCCCCACACCATGACACCACCACCACCAGCCTGAACCGTTGATACAAGGCAGGATGGATCCATGCTTTCATGTTGTTGACGCCAAATTCTGACCCTACCATCCGAATGTCGCAGCAGAAATCGAGACTCATCAGACCAGGCAACGTTTTTCCAATCTTCTATTGTCCAATTTCGATGAGCCTATGCAAATTGTAGCCTCAGTTTCCTGTTCTTAGCTGAAAGGAGTGGCACCCAGCGTGGTCTTCTGCTGCTGTAGCCCATCTGCCTCAAAGTTCGACGTACTGTGCGTTCAGAGATGCTCTTCTGCCTACCTTGGTTGTAACGGGTGGTTATTTGAGTCACTGTTGCCTTTCTATCAGCTCGAACCAGTCTGGCCATTCTCCTCTGACCTCTGGCATCAACAAGGCATTTCCGCCCACAGAACTGCCGCTCACTGGATATTTTTTCTTTTTCAGACCATTCTCTGTAAACCCTAGAGATGGTTGTGCGTGAAAATCCCAGTAGATCAGCAGTTTCTGAAATACTCAGACCAGCCCTTCTGGCACCAACAACCATGCCACGTTCAAAGTCACTCAAATCACCTTTCTTCCCCATACTGATGCTCGGTTTGAACTGCAGGAGATTGTCTTGACCATGTCTACATGCCTAAATGCACTAAGTTGCCGCCATGTGATTGGCTGATTAGAAATTAAGTGTTAACGAGCAGTTGGACAGGTGTACCTAATAAAGTGGCCGGTGAGTGTAGATGGTTTGGCTGCCAACACCACTGAATTTAACTCAGGGAGGTCAATAGGTGCAAAGGTACTAAGGTGCACCAGAGGCCTTAGGGGCTCCTCAACAATTTCAGGGTTATCTAAGAGAGAGACACTTGACGTAGGCAAGAGGTTACTAATTTTAACTCTTATTTTTAAGATTTTTCATTGAAGAAGCTCAAGAAGTCGTCGCTGCTGAGGGCTATGGGATACACGGTTCAGCTGTGCTCTGACAGTCCGTCAGCCTGGCTACAGTGCTGATGAGATACCTGGGGTTATTCTTATTTTCTTCAATAAGAGACGAGTAGTAAGTTGTCCGAGCAAGTTGTAAGGCCTTCTTATATTTATCAAGACATTCCTGCCAGAGAAAACGAGCTTCAGCTGTTTTGGAAGCGCGCCAAATCCTTTCTCGTCTTCTTAATAACTGTTTCAGCTCACGGGTTTCAGCATTATACCACGGAGCCAGCCTCTTGTGTGTAAGAGTTTTCTGTCAAAGAGGAGCAACTGAGTCAAGAATCGATTGCAATGTGCCTGAGGTATCATCGACAAACTGATCAAGTTGCAAGGGCTGATGTTCAAGTATGAGCTATCAATGAAGTTTTTCTCAAGCACAGAATTAAGAGCAGACAGAATTGCCTCCTTGAACTTAGTCACAGCATTTTCAGACAACCTTCTAGTTAGCATGGTTTTGTTATGAGGAGAGTAGCCTGAAAGCACAAATTCAAAAGTTACTAGAAAGTGATCCGATAAAGGATTTAATGAGCTGACTGACAAGGCTTCCGCTTCAAGGCCACAAGCCAGGACAAGATCGAGGGTGTGGTTAAAGCAGTGCATAGGTCCATGTACACACTATGTAAACCCAATTGAGTCTAGCAAGGACAAGAAGGAAATGCTTAGGCTTCCATTTTCCACATCCACATGAATATTAAAGTCACCAACGACAATGACTTTGTCTGCATTAATGACTAGATCAGATAGAAACTCTGAGAATTCTGACAAAAACTCATAGTAAGGGCTGGGAGGGTGATAGACTATAGCAAATACCAGTGGTCTCATGGTCTTTGAGGCTGGATGCGGAAGACTGAGAACAAGGCTTTCAAAAGAGTTATAATCCAGTTTTGGTCTTGGGTTAATTCAAAGACTGGAATTGTAAATACCTGCAACTCCACCACCTCGGCCAGAGTCCCAAGGTGGCTAGGAGGAGTGGATTCATTTAAGCTGACATATTCATCCTGACACAGCCAACTTTCGGTTAGAGAGAGTAAATCAATGCGATGATCAGAGATTAGTTCATTTATTAACACAGATTTGGAACTTAGAGACCTTATGTTCAGTAGACCACATTTTATCTTACTACTACTCGGTTCAGCTATGTTAGCAGTTTTAATTCTAGTAAGGTTCTTGTTATTTACTCCTTTGTTAATTGATCGGTTCGAATTAAAGAGCCGAGGGCAAGGGACAGACATAGTCTCTATATTAAAGTGACAGTAGCTAGGAGGCTGCTCTAACAAAAGTGCAGAGGAACGTGTAAAACTGTGGCTATGCTCCCTGATCTCTGTATATAAGTTAAAGTGGCTGGGAAGCTGCTCTAAAGGAAGTGCAGGGGGGCGTGTAGGACTGCGGCCCTGCTCCCTGATCTCTGCTCTGAATTGTCAGTGGTTCGGACTAATAAAATCGGCCAGATTTCTGGATAAATGGGCCGCTCCATCTCATGTGGGATGAATGCCGTCCCGACTAATCAGACCAGGCTTGCCCCAAAACGACTTCCAACTATCAATGAAGCCCACGCCGTTTTGCGGACACCACCTCGACAGCCAGCGGTTGAATAATGAGATACGGCTACACATCTCATCAGTTGTCTGATTGGGCAGGGGACCAGAGAAAACTATGGTGTCAGACATGGTTTTGGCATATTCACACACCGATTCCACGTTCAATATAGTGACTTTCTACTGGCAGCGCCGGGAGTCATTAACGCCGACATGTATTACAAACTTACGGAATTTACGTTTAGCCTTTGCCAGCAGTTTTAAACTACCTCGATGTCGTTCGCTCTGGCCCCCGGACTTCGCTAATTTAACATTTCGGACTACAGGGTCTCCAATCACAAGAGCATCGGGCTCAGCAGGTGTTTTGCTGAGAGGGGCAAATTTGTTTGAATTGTGAATATGGTGGTCTAACATGGGCGTCTTAGGCCTGCTGCTATGCTTCCCTTTCACAGTGACCCAACCACGACTACATCCCGGCTGCTCGGGATCTGACGGGAGGGAAGCTAAGCTAGGCCGACCCACACCGGCTACTGGGCTACTAGGTCCTGGCTGGCTACTGCTACTCTAGCATTTGTGCGGAGCCGCTTTTCCAACTCTGTAATCCTCGCTTCCAGAGCTAAGAATAAACTACACTTAAAGGACGTATCGTTATTGTCTAAGGAGGACGAGGAGTAACTAAACATCTGACACACTGAGCAAACGCAAGCAGGAGAAGCAGAAGACCAGGAGGAAGCCATCGTTTGCAAGTGAAGCTAAAAGAAGCTAAGAGCTAGTAAAGTCAACCACCAGAGAGATCACCCGGAATGGAGATAAAGACGGTACTTGGTGAAAACTATCAGATATACTTAGACTTTTAAACAAACAGATGTATTGATAGATTAAAGAGAGAAAATAACCCAAACAGCACGAACGCTATCAGGAGGAGCAAAACACTATACACAGTTCAACAGCAAGGAAGGGAATGATGCAATGCGCACGCTCAACAGTCAGGAGGATCTTTAGACTGAGTAGTTTTTTCAACTCTGCTGCAGTGGTCTCAAACATGTCCGTCTCACCAGAGAACCCCTAAAACACAAACAATATCACCTGGAGTAGCTGGTTGAAGCACCACCTGAGGTTACCAAAGCTATTTGTTGATGTTGATATTTTGTCATCTGAGTGACATTGTAGGTTTGCCGGAGCTCTTTCTCAACGCAACAGCAGCTTTAATACAGAATAACACCGAACAATAACACCTCCACAACAGTCTCCATTACCATCTAATTTCATGGCTGTAATGGTAGATCATTATCCTGCCATTATCTGGTTCACAGGATAAACACATTTGTGCACACAGCAGGGACAACTACTTTACAATGGTATCAAATTGTTTTATCTCTGTTATCATATTCTGCAGACTTCAGTGCTCAGACAGATTTTTCCACAGCAGCCTGAAACTCAATGTTAAGTGTTCATTCATTTATTTATTTGCAGATGTGAGTCTGAGGGGAAAAAAAGTTTACGTTTAAATAAGTTGAGCAAAAGAGAAAAAGTTCAAATAGCCTCAGAAAACGAAGCTATCAAATGACTGTTGAGTTATCGTTGTTCACACAGAAAGCTGGAGCCAGTCGAAAAATTATCTGTAGAAGAACAACTGCAGAGTTTTCAAATGCACAGTGATAAATAAAGTGGAAACAAATGAGCTGCACTGAAGCATAAATGATAAGGAAACAGAAATAATCTGACTGTTCATATAGAAGCAGTCAGTTACTGTATATTTCTCATGTTATGCTCCAGCTCTCTATCCAGGTATCCTTTAAAAATTGCTACTTTAAAATGATTTTCTTTCAAACAAGGAGGACAATTAACTTCACATCACTGAAACACCCCATCCTATTTCTTTTGGTAAATCAATAGTACAATGAATAACCACATTTAGAAATGTAGGTTTGTTTTATTCTGATACAGTCTTACCTGCTGATGTGATATTTATTGTGTGTACTAAACTTGTCCATAACAATGGGATTTATTTTAATTAAACTAAAGGATTGTGTGCTCTTTTACTGCAAAACTGCAAATGGGACACAAAGACTCTTTAGGTGTTTCCAATCCTATCAAAAAGATACATCATTATTGTGGGGGCTTAGTTGATTAAGATTATCGAAGATATTTTCTGTCCCTCAAAGATGTGTAAAAAAGTGTTGTATAGCACTAGTTTGCCTTTGTATGAAGCATATTGGATGTTGTGAATGATACTAATAAAAACAAGCACCAAGGTAATCCAGTCCAATCCATAGCAGCAGCGTGGTCACAGATTCTACTTTCAGGAAACCACTAAAAGTACAGTTTTTGTTGTCACTATCAGACACCTGATTATGTGTTGCAGATGCAGATGTGTTATATATATGAAGAGGTGTTCCTGGTATTTTGTCCACTTCACTAGCAAACATGAGGAGACCAGAACATTAGAAACACCTCCAATTCACCACTAACACCCTTACAGCTCAATTCTGCTGGTTAGCAGTCATGTGACCATACAAACATACTACACACATACGCATGCTCAGATCAGCTGATGGGCGGGGGTGGGTTTGCAACATTTTAGTGTTCAGACATTAGCATATTTATTCAAATTGCAAATCACAATATTATGTGAAGTTACTGTAACTGCACATTGTTCTATTATGACTGTGATTAGATTCATCATGCAGCACAGATACCATCTACACATTTCTTCTTGTTTATCAAGATTATGCATTACCTTGACTTGATTACTGTGTAGTTTTCCTCTTCATACTGAGACACTAACAGCTCTTTGGCTAGACCCAAAGAATTAGGATATTTACAAGGCTGTGGTGTGGTGTTGTGAAGGTGAGGACATGCAGTATCAGAAATAAACTTGTATGCGGTGTTTAGTTGCCATGGAGGAGCTGTCTGTGGCTGGAGGCCTTTGTTACAGTCAAACTCAGCTTTGAAATAGGAGTCATTTGTTTGTGTCAAGTGTAATCAATTTCCACTCATCTTCTTTCAGCTGGTTGCTACTGGCTGCTGCCTGAGTTCACTCCTTTCCCTTTTTTTTTGCAGGTCTAGAAACTGTATGTAATCCCTGTGGAGTGGGCTTGTCTTCTTTACAAGTGAAAGTGCTGGGGCTGGAGGGAAACATTTATTAAATTTTAGCGGTTATTTAAAGGAGGATGATGGAATCAGCATCTAGTTAACCCATGGTTCAGTCTTCACACCTATAGTCTAAGGTTTTCTACTGTCTGTTTTGATTTTGCTGTGGGATGATGTAACCCTCCCAGACTGGCTTTGCATTGTTGGACCTCATCATTTCCCCTGTGAAATGGGCCAACATGTGCTGCTGTTTTAATTTCAAGCTTATTAAAAAAGGAGAGCTGAAACTGAGAGAGGAGTATTAAAGGGTAAAATTAGCATGCAGAGACAATCCTCTGTGAAATTACAGCAGGGTATGACGGCTGGAGTTACCTTTGAGGTGCATGTGTCAGGTTTACATGTTTCAACACAGTCTGAGTTAACTCTTGACTTACTGTGAACCCTTCTAGTCTTTGCAGAATCAAGGAAGTCATTGATTCAAAGCTACTGGGAAAAAATAACTTCATCAAGGAAAGCAGATAATTGGTTAAAGTGAAACAAGGACAGCATGAACAGTAAATCTATGTATTATTGAAAATGAGGGAAATCTACTCCTTTTCCAAACTCACTCAGACAGGAAATATCACACGGCCAGCTGTGCTTGCTAATGCACTTGGCAAGATACTTTGGGAAGAGGCGCTTCAGTGTTTTGGCTCAACTTTCAGGAAGTGACTGCAGAGACTGTGTGCCAGCCTCAAGGCGTGTTGTTCACACGCTGTTTTTATTCTAATGCATGTTTGTCGCTTTAATGACTCTTTGAATTTCACTTCTCTCAAGTGCCTCATTATAGGATGTGCACATGGTGTGATCATTTTCAGAGGCTTGCCAAAATTCATTGTAGACAATATGTTGGCCAATTAATCATTTATATGAATCCCACAAGCTGCAGAGATAGTTATTCCTCATTTTTACAACATCAACACCTATAACATGCATGTCTCCTCAAGCTGAGTGTCAAATAAAAGAAGAGTTGAATGGGTATTGATTAGATGATCAGAAATAGAGTTGGAACAACTCTTTTTCCTACTGTGTGTCCAGCAATTAGTCACCCCCCCCCCCTTTTTTTTTTTTTCTAAATATAAGATGTCCTCATATTTAAGATGCTAAAAACATGTAAGTCAGCTCTGTTACCTGTACATAAAAAAAAAACCCTGAATATACTACTCTTCAGTATGTGTTTTTTGTATAAATAATAATATGTATTTTTTTTTCCCTGAAGATGCTACATTCAGGGAGGGAAATCAAATGGTCAAGAAGGGTATAGTTATCTGAAAAAAATATCAGCTAAGGCAGCTAATTAGACAGCAAACGAGATGAAGCTTTTAACCATGAGAACCTGCCCTTGAGTAGGTATTAATCATTTAAAAAGTTCAGGGGAATCCCAGAGGGACAATGAGCAAAAGGATGTGTAGTGCTTTAGCTTCATGTCAGTAAAGATCACTGGATGAGAGCTGACAGACTGCACTCTCCAGCTCATATTGACTCCCCTTCATGGTGACTTCGTGGTGGAAGCGGAGTATTAAACTCAAAATGGTGATGGCTCTTATCCTGAAGAGGAAATTAGTGTTTAGTGGCAGTAGCATCAGTAACAGTATCTACAAACATAACTGACATAAAGAAGGAATTTAAATGACAAAATTCACCGTCATTTAGAAAGGCGGCTGTTCATCCTTCTCTGAGCCTATTCCAGTAGAAGTTTCACAATGAGCATTTTTTGTGCATTCACAGTGTGTAATTACAGACGAGTCAATTCTATTTGAAGATCACTGTATGTACAGAAGTGTCAGAGCTCTGTGCTGAGCTAAAAGCTGCTTTCTTACTTCTTTACTAATTAGGGATGGATATTTGACATCAAAATACTGTAACAGTCACTCAGGTCTACTCTACAGTTAAGAATGCAAACACAGACAGACCATTTTGTGTTTTAGACTTCATTTTAAATAAAGGAATATAAAACTGATGACTATTGATGGCCATAAACTGAAACTGTAATCATGCATTTTGTTACATTTGGTGTAGCAGCCACCCTCTTGGCTAAGACCTGTTTTGATCCCCCTTTAGCCACAGTGAGTGGAGCACTTTGCAGCATAGATGTTATGCTGAGGCTCTGCTCATATCAGGCTCTGGCACAATCCAGCATTTGTCTTGAGCTTGTTGACAGTGTTTCTGTGATGCATATTTACATTTTACAGACATTCAAGCATAGTCCCTTTTTTCCCAGTTCTGAATCTCACAGTGCTGCATTCTCAACAACTGTTGCCTTTTTTTAACATCTTTTGATGATTAAACCAAAATGAAAAAATCCTTACCCATCCTAATATTTATCATTGGATGGAGGGAGTACTCCATTCTGATTGGTCAAAATCAAACAGTGTAGCTGAAAATTGAATGTCATGGGCAAGCTATATAATAAAAATGTAATAAGATATATAAAAAAAGAAAATTGAAATATCCTGTAATATATATATATATATATATATATATATATATATATATATATATATATATATATATATTTATTTATTTTTTAAAGCACCCTTGGGTTTTTACACAGGCATTATTGGCCAGAAATATGTTACCATACTAACACTATGCACAGGTGATCCCATACTAACATTTTTAGGCAGAGTTTAATTGGCAGTATATAAAAAAAGCTATTTTTAATACAATGCTTACTGCAACGAAAGCACAATTTGAAATATGTTTTCCAAATTCTCCACAGCTACAAATCTGAGGTTTTTTTTTTTGTTTGTTTGTTTTTTTGTAGCCATGGAGCACCGCCGTTCACTTTTGCTGTCACTTAAAAGGGTGTTCATCCTGCGCTGTTTACATGCTAAACTGCTTGTGTGGGAGAATAAATCAAAGCACTATTCAGGACCTCTCAAGAAGCTTTAATTTGTCAGGCTGTAAGCTTTTGATTGCTGCCTTGACTTTGTTTGCTTTAAGTGTCTGCCATGATCTTTTTGCATCTTTTAAAGCGGAGTCAAATCATGTTTTCTTCATTAAAATGTCAATGCTATGGTGGCTGATTTAGCATGCCTACCTGGTTGAGGAGCAGTGATAAGCAGACTGACGAAGCTGTGGAGCAGGTGAACTTTGAGACTCTTAAAATGATCAGTTTTGCTTTAGTCTTTTTCTGTTTCTTGTTGTTACAGGTTTAGGTGTTAGTTATTCACATGGCTAAGGATAAAAGTAATGATGTAAACATTCAGGTAATTCCTCAGGCTTTCTTTTTACAATCACCCGCTGCAGGCACAGCAGCCCTAAGGTGCAGATGTGCTCCCTCCTTCCTACTTGGTCTAGGAAGTTTTCTCACCAATCTGCTCAGGACTTGCTCCAAGTAATGGTCATGAAGGCTGCATGCCCTTCTGGATGCTGCTGTCACAGGCAGGCTTTATTGGTATTCTTTGGGTATACGCTGACAAATCTAGGGATTGGTAAACTTAAATATGTCCTTAGATCGATGTGCAACCAAGTCACAGATGCTACAAAGTGTGTTATGGCTCATCTACGCTCTACACTGATGGTTCCCTCCATCATTACTCTGCATTCATTCTGTCCATATTTCTGCATGTCCTCTGCAGGCTTTTAAATGCAGGCCAAATGTTGCAATAACACCAAAAATCAGGGACGGTGGTCAATACTCCAAACCTTGTTGTTGCCATGTTGTGACTTCGCTTCTGCTTTGAGGTTAACTTTTGAGTCTGAGTGGTGCCATCATGCCAATATATTGCATAAACGTATTATTATTATAACCTATTATAACCATATTATATATTGTGCAACCTTCAAGACATGGAGGGGGTGTTTGAAACCTTTGTTTTCTGTTACACAGTAAGGCTGAATATCTTTGCAGATGAAGAATGCAATAGCATACTTTATTGCCACCGACCATGTAGAATTGTTGGCAAACGGGGCATGGAAGAAACTTGCAATACTTTGCTCACCACTTTTGGAGAAATTATGCCCTCAAAATGGTCTGGTAATGTAAAAATAAAAGTCATGTATTAAACGGATCGAATTGTATCGCATCATGCACGCGCGTAACCGTGTATCGATATGTATTGGTTAATCTTTTCATCCCTAGTGTGTGTGTGTGTGTGTGTGTGTGTTAGTACAGCAGAGGGGAAAAAAAAAACTACAAGAGTCAGGCTTAAGTGATATCCACAGATTGTGACTGTCAGACCTAATGGTGAGTGGCATTGGTTCAAATCATGATGAGATATTAGTCGGAATTTAATGGAGATGATAGCTTAAGGAGGCCAAGCACAAGTTGTTGAAAGAGCTTGGCTTATTTATCTCAGAACGCTCTAGACAGCAAATAAGACTCCCAACTTTGTAAGTTATCACCAAACATAAAGTCAAAGTTTCCAACGTGAAGGACTGATACAGTAAAAAGTCCCTGTGGGTATGCTTATAGATTTTCAGTATTACTGTATTAAAACATAGAAGCCTACAATTAATATTAGGCTAAATCTTATACTGTCCTCTACATACCTGCAGGGGACCGTTCTATGAAGTCTTCACACAGTATCAACAGTTCAAATGTGCGTGTATGGACATCATAAACTTGTGTTGTATTTTGGCCTGTCTTTGCAAGGCTGCCTGAAGTAACCTGTCTTGCTGTCGGGATTCAGAGGTCTGCTTCAAAATAGACAGCATAACAGCATGCAGCCTCATCCAGCAGAAAAGACGAGGTAGGTACATAATACAATATTCATAGGTAGGTCTGAATGTGTTTAAAATCCCTCATATATGAATGCCCTGTTGATGGTTAAAGCTTGATTATAATTGTACAGATTAGTATGGTCCTTTTTTTCTCGTCAAAGGCAGCACTGCTTGACAAGAAGATTGTGATGAACATGCCAAATGATAAAACAGTGCTGCTCATGTTGCGTGCCTGAAATGGCTCCCATAGTTTGATGATGCACAAAAGCCAAAAAAGCTTCTACAGGGAACAGTTATTTACATCTCATAAGGGCTAAAGATTGAAGTCCAGAGACACAGAGTTCATGTCGAAACAAGTTTTTAAGTACAAAACCAAGAAAAACAACAAACACAAAAAAGAAGCAAACCGGCATGGAAACCTGCTCCTGTTCATGGGAGCTTTCTGTCCTCAAAGTCCACTGCTGCTTGTTGAGCTTAACTGACAAGGGGTGAGCAAGGCAGCATTGCAACTTCACATGGTTAGGTTTGCGAGTTTAGTTAATGAGTTCATTGTGAATCTGAATATCACAAGTAGTAGGGAAGTGGATGTCAAAGCTGTGTTTCTGCACATTACCAAAAGGTGGTGATTCAATTATGGGCACGGAGGGGGACATCTGAGACAATGAAAGTCATTCAGCAGCTCATAAGCATGATCATTTGTCAGCATCAGTTCCCACAATCTGTAATACTGCCAGTTAAACAGAAAACCCTGCACAAGATGTTATCACTGAAATTCAGCTCGATACTTGGGCCACAATTACTGGATAAAACTGTATTATTTAGTCAAATTGTGTGTTTACAGGGCACAGATGGTTCAAAGAGATAAATGTGTAGCCAGCAGAGCTAGGTCAAAGAGTAGAAGAGTAACATACTCAGTGAATCTACGGTGTACAGCACCCTGACTCCCCGACTCCTCAATGGGAAGATGTAGGAGGCCCCGTGCTGCATATCAATAAGGGCAACAGCAGAGCAACATTTATAGTGCAGGTTGTAAAATATCTTTCTTTGGCTGTCTCTACCCTCAAGTTCTCTTCTCATCTCTTTATCTTATTTAACAGCTGCTGTCACCCACCGTGCTGTAGTCACACACCGCCTCATAAAATATAAAGCAGGCTTCTCTCACAGACAGATCACTGTTGATGTTCACATTGGCACCTGAGCCAAACACGACTCTTTCTACAATGAGACGCTGCAGTAAAACACAAATAATCTTCTGTACATATCTCTGTCTCATGCCTGAGGGTGTGAACTTTTGTTTTTGTTAAGATACCTAACTATGAGCTTATTTGCAATGCATTATGCTAAATAAAAAAAATAAGATTAAAAAAAAAAAAGTTTTGTTTCAGCTGCAAGTTCTGAGGTGTTTCAGGGAGATCTGAAAGGGTTACTCGTGTAGCCCCCTTTTTGCTAGCATTATACTTGTTCACATTATGCACTTCTGCTTACATTGTTTTCTATGAGCCAATTGGTCAGTGTTGCTGACTCCTGTGTTTTTAAATTAAAAAGATTATTTTAAAATGCAGTTGACTCAAGGGAGGTAAAAGGACTTAGATGCAGAGAGTAGACTAAGTGGAAAAGCAAGCAATGTTATATGTATGACGTAGGATTTAAGATGTTTTAATTTACTTTGACTTTTGTAAATGTCCTATTCTTTGGATTATTTATCTTTGATAAACTATGTATTACTCAGAGTATTGACAGGATGTTTAAAAGATTGATTCATTGTCTTAGTCTGGCTGCAACTGGACTTTGAAAACACACAAACCAAGCAACAACCCGCAGTCTTGAGAGATGAGGCTGATGCAGGACAAAAACCTGCAGTTCCCTGAGTGTCCACTTGAGGCTCTAAGAGCATAAGTGAGCATGTTTACAGCTTAGCTCAAAAAACGGGTTTAGTCTGAATATCTCAGAGCTGTAACAATAATAATAATATAATAATAATAATAATAATAATAACAATAATAATAATAATGCATCAGATTTTATAGATTTTATTGACACAGTCACACATTAGTGGTAAACTACTTTAGTAGTCACAGCTGTCCAGGGGCAGACTGACAGAAACATGGCTGCCAATTCGCACGGCCACTCTGACCACCACCAAACATTACTCACAATCATACACCAGTGGAGGACACACTCTGGGAGCAAGGTGGGTTAAGTGTCTTACCCAAGGACACAACAGAAAGACGAGGGATAGGGGGTGTAACGATTTGAATTTATAATAAATGTCTTAAGATTAATTATCTCAAATTATGATATTTATGCACTCGTTGAAAGGGGCACCACCCACCTTTAATGTTGGGAAAATAAAGAAAAACAAAGGTTTAATTCAGAAATCAAACATTCAGTTAATCTTAAATTAATCAATCTCATATCTCAAGCTGGAATTCTCATTTCAGGGACTCCACTTCTGGAACAACACTAACAGACAGGAACTTAGAAAAATTAAAGGATCTGCTTATTACAGGATAAATGATGGTACAACATCCATGCAATAAATGAGGATAAGATGCATATAGATAATAACAGATGAATGAAAGATTCTGAGTCAGGCTATGATTGCTACAGTTAATGATAGTGAGTGAATATGCTCTAACATATTAACCTACATAAACTTTGGTGTAAAGATAAATTTAGATGTGGTTATCTGAATTGTGAAACATGAGACAGCATCAGCCCTGTTTGGAGCTCTGGAGGTTTGTATACTTAAGTGAGGCTGGTCCTTGGAGAAGATGGGGCAGGTTCAGAAGGTCCAGGCTACTGGTTCGAGAGGTTCAGCTCTGAAGAGGACCGAAGTCAGACGAAGGGCAGGCTGGGAGTCACAGCACACAGGCCCGAATCCAAAAACCAATGCCTTATGGATCCGTTTCAATGCTCCTTTTGCCTCATTGCAATACTCTGGCTCAGAGGATGACTTTGGGCCTGCTGGGTGGCGTTCAGAGGCGGCTTGTCAATTACGCAGATAACCAAGAAAAAGAGGCTCGATGACCAGTTGAAACTATTTCAAAAATGGCTTTGCGAAATTAAAGAAAAATCAATTAGAGGCTTAATCTTGAATTGCTATGTGCACAAAAAGTTAAAGTTTCACAACTTGAACTAAGACGATGTTAAAGAAGAATCAACGTGAATCAATATGTGGCTGAAAACTTAAAAGACTTAGGAAAGGTAAGATGAAGAGAAAACAAGCTAAGAGAAAAAAAAAGGTACGAAAGAGAGAAAAACAAGAGAGAGCAAAAACAAGAGAGTAGAAACAAGCGAGCAAGAGCACCCCAGCTTTACTGGTTTTATACTCTTCAGACTGGGAGTGTCTCTAAGGTGTAAGGAGAGAAAGGAGGGGGTCCTGATCTCCAGCTGCAGCTTCCTGAGAGGAGACTTTCAAGAGCCCCGATTGTTTGATCCAACTTATACTTTGACTAGTAAATGAATCAGATCAAATACACACTCACTATGATTAATGTTAAAGAATGCTTGGTTCATAATAAAGGATTTGATGTTAAACACAGATAAAGAATTGTAGAATCACATAAACAAACATTCTCATTATGCTTTGAGTATCATTTTTCAAAGAACATTGATCATGTTAAAATACTCTGAAATGAAACAGATAGTAACACATAGAAACTGTGAATAACACAAGGGTAAACACATGTAAATGAACTTCATAACAGTTAATAATGGATTCTACAAACCAACATTCAGATTATTAACTAACAGTATAACTACCTAATGGTTAACGAAGCTAAACAAATGATTAAGATATAAACTAAACATTTCTACACTATTCCTACTAGAATAGGGTTATAATTCAAACATAATAACTTCAGCTCTTAAAAGTTCATGAGACAGTTTGGAAAGCTGTTGATCACAAGGAACTTTAAGACTGAAGGATTTATTCTGTCAGTGTGAGATCTTGGCTTATGAATATGATAGGCAGATGGGACAAAGACTGTTTTACTGCACATGTTGAGTACTGACAGAAAATCATGGCATAATGTCCATGTAGATTCTCATTCATCCAGGTCATGGTTATCTTGAAGACTTAAAAACAGGCAACTGGACTGTGTAGAGTTAAGAAGACGTTTCGCCTCTTATCCAAGAAGCTTCTTCAGTTCTAAAAGTGCTAGTGTCAGGAGCAGATATTTATCTTACTGGAGAAGGGGGACAGTAACGACTGGGAGGAGTTGAAAAGAATGGGTCGTAGAAACCCATCTCTCGGTGTGTCCCCCCCAAGTCGTTATCCTGAAAGGGTCGTTAGCGACTCCTATCATGTGACCACATGACTCATGCCACCTGAGTCATGTGGTTCCAGGTGTGAATGTTTGTGGAGCTTTCTGGGGAGAGAGCTGAGAACTGCATTGTAAGTGCCAGAGAGATTGTGCCTGAGTCCACCCCCTCTGTTCAGAGAAGGTTTCTCCAGCCTGGTAAAGATGGCTTCTTTAACTCCTCTTTCAAACCATCTGTCTTCTCGAGCCAACACCTGTACATCGCTGTCCTCAAAAGAGTGACCTGTATCCTTCAAGTGAAGGTGGACAGCTGAGTCCTGACCTGAGGAAGTGGCTCTCCTGTGTTGAGCCATGCGCTTGTGAAGCGGTTGTTTAGTTTCCCCAATGTACAGGTCTGAGCATTCCTCGCTGCACTGGACAGCATATACCACATTACTCTGTTTATGTCTCGGTGTTTTGTCCTTGGGATGGACTAGCCTCTGCCTTAGTGTGTTACCAGGCTTGAAATGAACAGGAATGTGGTGTTTGCCAAAGATCCTCTTGAGTTTCTCAGACAGGCCTGCAACGTAAGGGATTACAGTGCTCTTGCGTCTCTCCTCCCTTTCCTCCGTTCCCACCATCCTCTGCAGCACAAACTGGGTGTCATCAGAACACTCAACCACCGGGCCGAGAACATTCCCACGAAGAAAGAAGGTAAGGAAAAGGAACAAAAGCACGTCAAAAATGCCCTGACAACCTGTGGATACCCTAAGTGGGCCTTTGTGAAGAACAGAAAGAGAAATAACACTGAACAGGAAAGGGAGGAGAGACGCAAGAGCACTGTAATCCCTTACGTTGCAGGCCTGTCTGAGAAACTCAAGAGGATCTTTGGCAAACACCACATTCCTGTTCATTTCAAGCCTGGTAACACACTAAGGCAGAGGCTAGTCCATCCCAAGGACAAAACACCGAGACATAAACAGAGTAATGTGGTATATGCTGTCCAGTGCAGCGAGGAATGCTCAGACCTGTACATTGGGGAAACTAAACAACCGCTTCACAAGCGCATGGCTCAACACAGGAGAGCCACTTCCTCAGGTCAGGACTCAGCTGTCCACCTTCACTTGAAGGATACAGGTCACTCTTTTGAGGACAGCGATGTACAGGTGTTGGCTCGAGAAGACAGATGGTTTGAAAGAGGAGTTAAAGAAGCCATCTTTACCAGGCTGGAGAAACCTTCTCTGAACAGAGGGGGTGGACTCAGGCACAATCTCTCTGGCACTTACAATGCAGTTCTCAGCTCTCTCCCCAGAAAGCTCCACAAACATTCACACCTGGAACCACATGACTCAGGTGGCATGAGTCATGTGGTCACATGATAGGAGTCGCTAACGACCCTTTCAGGATAACGACTTGGGGGGGACACACCGAGAGATGGGTTTCTACGACCCATTCTTTTCAACTCCTCCCAGTCGTTACTGTCCCCCTTCTCCAGTAAGATAAATATCTGCTCCTGACACTAGCACTTTTAGAACTGAAGAAGCTTCTTGGATAAGAGGCGAAACGTCTTCTTAACTCTACACAGTCCAGTTGCCTGTTTTTAAGTCTTCAAGATAATCATTGCATAATGTCCATCCAACCTGTACTTAGACTAGATGTAGTTATTCTCTTTGGATTGTACTCACAGAGAGCACAGGAAAGATCAACCAAATGTAGGATTTATGGCTGAGCTGATAAACCTGACGCTTCCCAGCCAAGGTGTGATGCTAGATGTTTATCTGATCGAGTGGTCCTGCAGTTCTTTCCTGCTGGCCATAAACAGTGTCCTTGTCTCTTTGAAGTAAAAAGGATAGAAAGTTTGTGTTTTGGGAAAGCTTTTTTGGTTATCTTGTATAGAGACAGGAGGTTGTAGAAGGATTGTGATTTGGTGTTAAAGGTTTACACCATCTTGTCTCTGGTGAGCAGATGTAAGCCTTACATTCTTTTAGGGGGTTGAGATGAGAAAGTGGTCGTCTGTGCTACAGGAGGAATCGAACCACCAATCTTCCAGTTATTGAATGACCGCTCTACGTCCCAAGCTACTGCCGCTTTCACAGCATCTACCGTACAGAGAGTGAATTTTTCATAACATACTTGTTTCTGAGATATTTCAGTTACAAGTTTGGCAAATGGTTCACTTAACTGGGTGGCAGCTCGCTGTAGCTGAGCCCACCTCAACTCCAACCTTTTGGCTCTTGGTATAGGTCGATAAGAAGTTGGGTTGAGTTGGCATTTCCATGATGGGGATTGCGGCCTCAAAACTCCACTTCAGAAACAAGCGGGCGACGACACTGACGCTACAGCCATGTATAATACAGTCTCTGATGTATTCGCTTGAATTCGACAGAAATCAAATTCTTCATAGTCAGGCTTATATACTAACTAATGCAGTTGGGATCAGTTTTCTCTTGCATGTTCTGAGCACGATCTATAGTTTGTGAGTCAGGCTTTAACCATGAAGTTGAACAGCATTCAACATGAAACCCCTAGCCTATGATATGTGTGTTGATTGTTTTGGTGAAAGGCGTGAGAAGTCATACAGGAGACGGTCTGGACAAGAGATTATTTGCACCTACCTTAACAAAGGGGACCATACTTTTGTCAATCAATTGTATACAGTACATGTTCAACTGTAGCTGGCCTCAACTGTGCATGAGTGTTATAAACATCAAAAGGCCAAACTGATCTGGCTCCATAGCCCCTAGCTGAGAAGGTCTGCACTTCACACTCAGGTTTTGATATGATCATAATTTTACAACAATTTTTAGGTACTCACGGCACTCAGCGAGTAAGATGCTGTTGTTTGGGCTTTATTTGTGCCTGACTGGATAGTTGAAACATTCCTCACATCATTCCTGTAAAATCTTGGTGTCAGTTCTTTCAACCTGGGAGCAGACTAAAAAGAAAGTGCAGTACGCCACTGTTGCAGCCTGCAGGAAACGTGACTCTAATTCCCGTCCTTGCAGACCCTCTGTGGGCTCAGACTTGACCTCCTGGGTGTATAAACACCTTCAAACACCCAACGGATTGACTGAAAAATTCAGGGCTGTCAAGCTGTCAAGGCTGCATTTTTCAACTTCCTCAGAAATAGTTATTTATTTTTATTTTCTGTGTGTGTGTGTGTGTGTGTGTGTGTGTGTGTGTGTGTGTGTGTGTGTGTGTGTGTGTGTGTGTGTGTGTGTGTGTGTGTGTGGAGATACAAAGATATTATCTTGCAGTGTTGCATGTACATTTGTTGTCAGAGTTTACCCTTACAGGAGAAGATTTAATAACAGTCATTTCAGAGACGGGGGAGGTTGTGTTTTAGGTTTTATTGACATTCAGGATCTTTAAAGAGCATTAACTGCGCTGCACAAACACTTTGATCAGTGTGATGTGAATTGATGTAAAATCATAAAAATAATAGAAGACATTACCTCCAGCTTTGACCTTCACTTTAATTTGTGGTTGTTTTGAACAGCTATTAATTTAGATGCACCCAGCTGCTCCGACAGCGCCGAAGGAGTCCTGGAAAGTTTTCAAATGTGACCTTTTGTGGTGATATTAGCAAATAAATCATAACATTCAGGCATCGCAAAGTGGCTGTTTTTAATTCACAGCTTTCAGAATTTGTCTTTCTTTTTTGTGTTTTTTCATTTACTTCCCTTGAGCCACATTCAGGGTGAAAGCTTTTTCACCCACCATAAAGTGGGCGGCGGTGGTGGAGCGCTAGATTCAGTTGTTTCTCGATCCACCTTTTCAGCTCCTGCAGTCCACGTGCCAAAGAGTCCTCAGGCAGGGCTTCTGATCTAGTCAGCGGTGTGTAAATACACAGTAATGGACCTTGGTGATACTAGGGGTTTACATGTACATGTATTCAGAGCTAACTATTGTGGTACAGCACAGGTGGTTTGGTGTGTAGAGATCCAAACACGTGCAAAACTAAAGGTCACTCAGGAACAGCGTGTGCAGCCTGTCTTAGAAACAGAGTTTTCAGAGACTTTCTCTACAAATCACCTCGAAACAAACAGAGTCTTTCCTATTTTTACCCATGATCAACAATGCACACCTGTGTGTGTGTGTTAGTGTGTGTATGTGCGTGTGTGTGTGTGTAACCTTTACAAAAGGGAGCAAAGTGCTATCATTTGAGCACACATCACATCATCTCTCAGGAAAACAGTGCATATCAAGCCCTTTTTTGCCTCATGGAAAACCTCTCTACAGTGGATTGCAGTAAGTAGCTTGATCATAAAGTCCTGATCCTGAAAACCCAGTTCCAGCAGAGTCACTGATGGTACACAGTGGAGTGCAGTGTTGTGCGTCAGCCTGACCTCATAAAGCTCTGATATGCAGATAGCAGAGATGAGGTGCAGTTCAGCTGACTGTTCCTTTAAATATTTTCTCTGAAATGTACACACTAAATGGAAAACTTGCCCACATTAGTTATCTGCCATCATGTTTGTTTATGATCATGCTGAAGCGGTCTGCTGTGTCGTCATCTTTTAAGACTGGACCCATTTTTTTAGATAAAGGACTGTGATTGGGAGTGGTTCAGCATGGCAGATAGACCTTCCAGGACATGAGTCAGCTGATGAGATTGGCTACGTCAGGTTAGTACTGAAAATGGTCTGAACTAAGACTTCAAAAGTGGAAGTTTTTAAGCCCCTAGCTTTGATAGCGATTGTCCCCGTCTACAGCAGCTTCAGGTCTCCATGTATGGATGTGGTGTGAATAAGTGATTGTGACCAACAGACTAATAAAAAGCGACAGGCACAAGATCCCCACCTTAGAGACACTGGGGCAGTATGGTCATGTGAAAACAATGAGTCTCCATACCTGTTTTAAAATTTACATCCATGTTTGACCAGAAATGTCAGTATTTTTCTGATTTTTATTCTGCACCACTGTTTCAAAAGTTTCCCCTTACAAACTACCCATTCAATGATCTGCAACAGCTCACCCTAAACGTGGAACTATAAAAAGCTTCAGTAATTTACTCTTTAAAAAAGAACCATCCATCCACACCTAAATCAAAAGACGTTCTTTACAAGCATTCAGCCTTTCGATATGGGAATACTGCCAGCTTTCATGTCTCTCTGCTGCTTTTTACACGAGATTTGACATTTTGAGGGTTAATAGAAGAAGGAAACTGCAGCAGAAAAAGCTGCTGAACACAAAAAAAAAAAAATTCCTGTGCAATATATGAAGTGTTTTACTTGAATGTAATGGTACATTACAGCACAAAGGATAGAAGTGGATAATGTGTAGAGTCTGATGGATGTAAACTACACACACACTTTCAAAGGCAGCGACTGAAATGTATAAGAAAAAAATCTAGAGTGCTTCCTCCTCCTCCTAAACCTTTTTTTTTCACTCCCTTGGCATTGTCTTCTTTTCTCTTCATGCTCACAGTAACCAATGTGAGCTGCCACTTAAAGAGAGGCGGTGTAGGTATCAGATGTGTTCGGGCTGCCAGAATGGCTCGGGGCCCTGCGCCTACCGATGACGTCGCGCTATGTGATTGGTTGAAAGTTGGTTCAGATCATGTTGAAGATTGTGGTTGGTCCAGACGTTATTGAAGCGGTTTTTGCCGGATTAGGTTTTAGTTCTTTGAAAAAAAACATGGACAGATTTTACGAAGCAATCTATTGCTACTGATCAAAGGGGACTTAAGACGGCTGGACTACCGTTTCTATTAGATTGCCAAAGGAAATGTGGAATAAAAGAAAAACTATCTATTGATAAATGGAGATCCAGCATACATTATTTTTTCTTTTTCATTTGGAAAAGTTAACATCTACCATTTACAATTCATCTACTTTTAACTGGGCACACTTATTAAATGGAGTGCAATGTAGTTTGTCTGAGTGGACTTGCTGTAGTGGGATGTCTTCAACAGGCACTGCACCCCAAGCTGATCTAGCAGCCCAAACACATCTGGTACCTACAGCGTCTTTGTGGTGAGGCATTGTTCTATTAAAAAAAAACACTCTGTTCTCATGTCTCTTTGCTCGCTGTGGGATCAAAGTGATATAAAAAATTGCGACTTTCTGGATATCAAGATATTAAACATATTAAAGATATTTTTTTAATTTGTTGACTTAAATAACCTGTCCTAAATTATTTAAAGGTGCTCCAAGACATGACAGTAGTTTATGATAAAATACTGTTAGGATTGAGTTTAGAGGAACTCTGAAGTCAAAATCTAAATTCATCATCTGTCACAAAGATAAATGGGATGTTTAGAGAGAAAAAAAGGTTTTAGGATAGGATGCTTTTTTTGCTTGTTAAAGTTTGAGGACAAACCTCCAAGGGGAAAAAAAAAAAAAAAAAAAAAAAAAAAAAACTGATAAAGAGAGAAGGAGACAGCTTTGAGGAGGTCAGCAGGAGTTATAAATCATTGTCACACGACTCTGCACTCAGCTGTGATTAGACAACCGGCAGGCTTCATGTGTATTTTATAGAGAGAGAGTCGTGAGGTCAGACTGGGCAGGGAGTCAGCTGGATTGGTTTGCAGCACAGAGCAGAAAAAAGCTGGACAAAGACAGCAGTGAGTCATCGCTTGATGAGAGCAATTTTTTCAAAATTTGAGGAAAGCGCATTACAAACGTGGTTGTAAAGTGCTTCATGAGCTCAGAAATACAAATCAAAAACAGTCATTATATGTAAAAGAAATATGTAGATTTGTACTCTCGCTGCCGTTTTCGAAGCCCCTGTGAGGACCTGTCCATGCAGACTTTGACACCACTCAAAGACAAATGCTTTCTTTACGAAAATATAAATCTGGTTTAACCAATCAATGTGTAACTCATCAAAAGCTGAACCATGACAAATGTGTTGTAAAAAAGCTGTGACAGCAGCATGCACTTATTTATTTGATCTGACTTCAAGCCAAACCGTCATCATTTGACTTTCAAAATATTAGTCAGATGGAGGGAGGGGTGCATTACTGGAAAAAAATATAAATAAATAAATAAATAACTGAACTGAATTTGTGTTTAACAGCATAATTAAACAGAAATAAAATAACCTTCCAACTGTTTGAAAAATTGTATTAAAAGAGATATATTGTACTTAGCTGGTTATGTTCATGATGGGGGGGTGGCACAGTGGTGTAGTAGTTAACGTTGTCACCTCACAGCAAGAAGGTCCTGGGTTCAAATCCAGGTTAGGGCATGTGGAGTTTGCATATTCTCCCTGTGTCTGTGTGGGTTTACTCTGGGTACTCCAGTTTCCTCCCACATCCCAAAAACATGCAGAAGTGGGATTAGGTTGATTGGTTACACCGGAGGTGTGAATGTGAGTGTATATGTCAGCCCTCATATGAACTGGTAACTTGTTCAGGGTGTCTTCTGCCTTCACCCCAAGATGCTGGGATATGCTCCAGCCCCCCCCGCAACCCCCAACGGGATAAGTGGTAGAAAATGGGTGGATGGATATTTATGATGGTAGGTCCAATCAAAAGTCACACACAGGGTTAACTGGGCCTGGGCCATGAAGGCTAAATGATGATGCTAAATGATAACAATGCTTCAGCATCTGGACCAGCTGGTCCTATGGGCCATAAAACATTGATAAGACTGCACACAGAATAATATGATGAGAAAGATAGATGATAACAGTGAGATTCTTGATAGTTTTCAGGATACAGGCTAGATGTAGTTATACTTTTTTTTTTTTTTTTAAAGTAATTTTTGGGCGACTTTTAGCCTTGATTGACAGAACAGTGTGAAATGTGGGGTGACAGAAAGAGAGGGAAGATGACATGCAGCATATGGTCGGGGCCGGACTTTAACCCACAACCAATAACCCTTATAGTTTTACCTTTTTAATTATTGATCACGTGTGTTATTTCTCCTTTTGGCTCTAGAGGCTCTCACTTGACTCTCAAAGACTCCGAGCTTTTAATTATGCAACACAGAATTCAATGATGTTGCAAAGCTGTTAAGCCCTGTAGGTTTCTTGGACAGAACTTTATTTTATTAACCTTTATTTAACCAGATAAGGATGAGATCAAGATCTCTTTTACTAGGCTAACCTGGCTAAGAGGTCAGCAGCACACGTCATGATAACAAACAACAAAATAGGATGAGGCGTTAGATGGCATATGAAAAAAAAAGTGACTGTTTGCAGATATGCACCAACCCCTTTATCAGTGTCTCAGATAAAAAAGAACTATTCAGAAGTAACTGTTCTTGTTAATAGTCTTGTTTGCTTTTCCATCACAAAAAGATGTCTGTGTCAATTTTGTCAGTTTCATAACCAGCCGAGACCTTCTCTCGGCAGCTTTAAAATACAGACAAAATCCATAATGAAATATCTAAAGGCAAAAACTCATATTGTTGAAAGTGCACAAGCTTTGCATCTTGCAAAATACAGAGTACACTGATGACATGGTTTTATGTCTCCTTTCTGCTCACTCTGGTGCAGACTGTCAGCTGTCTGCACACTTAAGCCCTCCAGACCATCCCTGTCTCCAACTCAATGGCCAGAACAACAGCTCTCTTCATGGGTGGATCCAGTGACCCTGAGGCTCTGAGTGTAACCTGCCACCAAATCGTAATCAATCCTTCACAGTGATAGCAAGGCCCAGAGTCATCTGGGATATGGAGCTCAGAGAAATGTTGGCTTTTACTTGGTGGGGGTGTGTGGGGTGGGGGGCATAATAACAAATTGGTCACCTCTCAAAGGGCAAAGCTTTGGCATATTGAAAACACATCAAGAAATTATTCATGTTTACAATTTAAATGGTACTGCCAATTGTCAAGCTTCTGCTCACCAGTGATTCATGGAGGAACAGCTGATGCTATGCTGCAGGTTAAATGAGTAACACCAGTAGCCTGCAATCAAACAAATGTTCAGATTGTATTTAGTGTGCTGGTGAGGCAGGCTGCAAATTAATAAACAATAATTCTTCACTGTCTTTTCTTATTTCCATCATGTGTGTCCAACTTGTATGGAGAAATTAATGCATTTGAGAAACACAGGAGTTGAAGAAAATCAGACAAAGCAGAATCTAGTCTGAAAAAAATAATTTGAGAAGTAGGAAGCACAAGGATTGTGGGACTGTGATGACAGACAGTTGTAATTGTAAAAAGACATGTTAAAAATCAGGAGCGTGAACATTTATTTTTATCCCTCTCTCTCACGAGGTGCACAGTAATGCCATGGGCATATAATTCACATATCAATCTGCAACAAACAAGCACTCTAGTTTCAGCTTTATCAACACAGAAATAAAAAAACAGGTTTTGGAAAAAAATATGTTCCTGCTTACAATACTCATCTCATAAAATATATTAGTAGTTTGTATTAATAGGTGTCTAATTTTATAATAAAAGAAGAAGTGAACTTTTTACCCAAACTTTTGAGGGCAGTCAAAGAGTCAATAAAGTAATTTTAAAGAAATATTTGAACATATTCTGGGTAGAGATGCATGATCTACATTTTTTAAAGCCAAGACCAAAGTCCAATAATCTATTGCTGATGGCTGATATTGATAAGGGTATGGAAGATAAAGATCCTAAAATGGCAAAAATGCATATATAATCATGTACTTCCGTACTCTTTATTTTTAACCATAAACTTTCTTTCTCTCTCTCTCTCTCTTGCTCTCTCTCTCCCTATATATATATATATATATATATATATATATACATATACATGTATATATAGACAAAGTGACTCCGTCTCTCATCATTGTATGAATTTAAAGCCAAAATGCTCTCATTATTTCTGAGATTTTCACCATTTTCTGAAACCAGCATTTGCGCAGCAGCGTTGCACACATTTGGTGGGAGAGTCGGTGATGACACTCTGCTCAAACAGCATATCCTCTGAAGGATCTATGCAATCTTTGTATGCCCATGGAGCCTATCAAGTGTCAATCGTAGAAAACATGAATCCCCTTTTAACTTTTAAAAATGGAGCTGCACAGAAAAAGAGGACTTGAGTCTTACAGCAACAACATGTCAACATCACAAGCCCACTAAGAGGATTGGGCTTGTTGGAGGAGGTGGGGTATATGACCTGTACTGCAGTCCATCACCAGAGTGTGCTGTTCTCGGGGTGGCGTCACCCAGCGAGGAGGCAGACAACATCCATTCAATACAGTCTATGACTGTCACACACAAAAACAGAGAACAGCTCTGACTCTTCAGCTATTTTGAACCAGAGCACTCCTGTGCATACATATTTTTCATGTTCAAGTCTTCATCCAGCCACTGAGCCATCAAACTAAGCAAATGATAGTTTGTTTGTATCCAGGTGAAGTGATCAAAGTATGAACTAACCCTGTCCTAAGAGTGCTCCTCTCATTGTTCATTAGCAATCATTTTTGTAAAGTTTGAATAAAAAAATTATAATAATAATAAATTAATTATACAATCAGGATGTGTTTATTATTCATTATTGCTTATCCCATTGGCTGAAAGTGCCAAACCATTATGTTGCAGCTATATATGAAATGCAGTTAAGTAAGAAACTGCAGGGAGAATCCACAGGAGCAATTGAAATATATTCTTACCCCATGAAATCTGAACCCTAAGACACAAAAGAGTGAAGATATAGTCCTTTGAATGAGAAATAGCCGATTCCTGGAAGCCTTCCTCTGAATAAATGTATTACAGAGGAAAGATCTGTTGATCACATGGATGGCTCTCAGCTCTTGTGATGGTGCTGACCTTTGTGGATTTGGAGAAAAGATGAGCTCCACATATAGTGACTTCATTTGTGCCTCACTCATTTCTCCCTGGCCTTCTCCCTTGACATGCACCAATTGTCACTGCATGTGTTTCTATCTCTGACAGATAAGTAAACAAATAAAACTAAATCATAAAAAAAAAACACCAAAGACATCCACCCACTCTCTTTGTGTGTCCGCTGCTGTCTGAAAAGCTTCATGCTGCCGGTCCCTGCAGCTGTCTGCTGTCCTTTGATTCTCCATAATAAGGGAACACATTGGTATGAGGCAGATAAATGCACAGACTCACACACACACCCATCCTGCAATGTTTATTCTCGGGGAGTTTTGTTTACCTGCCCCAGATACCATTGCTCTCTATTTGGCTTTTAGGTCCACTTAAATCTAAATCGATGCTCATCAGCAGGGGCCAGGGGCGACTGTAGATGTTGACTATTGTACACTATTGATCAGCATCCTTCCACAGTCATTTAAACTGCATATGGCATTATCAATGGGTTGTACTGAGTCAGATTGTGTGTTAGTATTCAGTTAGCAGCAGAGTTGGGTGGAGCAGAGTGAGCAGTGGCTGAAAGATGGGTAATTACAACAAAGACTTGTGGAGTCCCAGACTGTATGGGTGCCAGCAGCCTTTTGTTTGCCTCGGTCTCTCTCTGTGTTGGAACTTTTCCTCCAAGCCAGACTGTGTAACAATCAGGTCAAAAGCACTTATGAATGAAGTTTAAAGGACTTTTTCAATCTTCAATCTTTAATCTCATATTTTTTTAATATATCCATGTATCATATCCCTCAAACTTTAAAAAAGTCTTCTCTGGAGATGAGTCCATTTAATCAAAACTTTGTCTGTTCATAAAGATGTGCAGACCAGTGGAGGATGTTAAAAGTTTGGTCTCATTCTCATATATTCCTAACCCCCTTCAAACCATTTGGCTCTTATTTGATTATTATTATTATTATTATTATTATTATTATTATTATTATTATTATTATTATTATTATTATTATTATTATTATTATTATTATTGTTTAGCTTTGATCTGGTCACCGGTCTGGGTTCACAGTGTTGGGATCCTGTGCTGATGTGGTCCTCTGATGGATTCAGATTTTTCACCTTATGTGTTCATTTTGATTGATTGAATTCTGTTTAAGTGAGGGCTGCACAGTAGACATGTCAGAAAGGCATTTATTGAATATTTATGCTGTACAATGACAAAGTGGTTGACAGTTTGTCATGTGCCAGATCATTTCATTGATCCTGTACGTCCTGCGAAGGGACTGTTGTGTATAGGTGCGTCACAGTTGCCATGTTTTAATGAAATATCATCTAGTTGTAGTGGATATGTGTGATAATGTCTCTGATCATGGATGGCGCAGATCAAAGTACACCTGCTTTGTCTTGTTACAGTTATTCAATGTCATGATTATTACTCAAACTGTCAATTGAGACCATAACAGACTTTAGACCACAAGACTAGATTTTCAGGCAGTTTTGATCTCTAATGAGACTTCTTGATGGAGTTGAGTTGCCCCTTGCTGACTGCAGAATATCAGGTAACTTGAAAATTTCCTCTGGGCTAGATAATATGATGAGATCGTTCAGAGAATTCAAATAATACCAGTAGCACTGTATTACTATTATTATTATTATTATTGCTTGTCCCATTGACTTAAATGCAATTTTTTCCATAGTTTCTTCACGATTTATGTCACATAAAATTTGTAAACAATGGAGAAAAGTAAAAGCACACCGATCCTGATCAAACAGCACATTTTGATACACAGTATAATTTATTCTACAACTGTTCAAGCTGTAGGACTAGTAGTGAATCCAAATTTGTCCGGAAGAGGAATAAGAAACAGTCCACAATATAAAAGTAGCCAGAGCTGGACTGGCCCCTTTACTGTTGGTGTGTTTACCCCACGGCCCTAACAAAGTTGTTTAAGGAAGACCTTAAAGTGTGCTAAAATGTGAGAGTCTGCCTTTGTCTTTATCACTCTTTGTGGCATATTTAAAGGGTCTTTTGAGGGGGTGAAGGTTGAGGGTATAGTTTTTAAGTTTTTCTCTTTTGTTCCTCTGACAGTAGTGCAAACAGTTCATTAGATGGAGAGAGGGAACGCTCATTATTCTGATAAGACAGCTCAATCAAAGTCTACCCTTACAGAGAAATGCAGTTCCTCTTCAGCTACTGTTCCTCTCCAACATGTGAAATGTTGAATCATAATTCATGATTGACATAATAACGTTGAATAAAGCTGTAATTCTAGTGCTTTATTACCACTTTAAAGCAACTTTTGATGTCTAAAGCCATTGATTTAAAGCAAAAAGGTAAAAACAAATTATTACACGGTCACAGAGGTGATAAGTGCTGATAATTACTTTTTCATGAAAATGAACCAATAATGAACTCTAACTGTATTGTTATCTTTTCTTCTCATTTCTACGTTTAGTTTGAAACTCCACCAACTTCACTAAGTGATAATTTGGCTTTAAAGGAGTCCACATTAATTACCTGCAAACCAGCTCCTGTACTAATGAACGAAACAGACAAAAGACTTGATCCGCTATGTAACATGATGATTAAAAACCGATTCTGATGGTTGGAAAATAGTGAAACTCGACAAACAAAGCTAGGACTATTTTTCATTTCCAATGACCAGCACATGTAGAAACTCAGTGTGGACTTACCTTCATTTTATAACAGGCTAAATAAAGCTAGCAATATGAGGCTGAGACATCCTCGTATTTTGGGGGGAAACAGCAAAAAAGAGACTTAAAAAGTCCATAAATCACTATCTGGAAGATAAACAACCATGAGAAGTTTATTCATTGTTTATTTATTTATTTTTTTCCCTCTAAATATCTTTTCTGAACTGCCTCCCTCATAAACAGATGTACTGTAGGCGCAAGCAAAGCCTACGTGTTTCACTGTTTAATCAGCAGAAAAGCAGCCCTGTTTCATTGTAACAAACATGAAATTACTCTGTACACAAAAAGGGATAAACTATGGAAGAGGGAGTTCTGGATTCTTTGCACAACACAGCTGCAGCTTTTTTTTGTCAGCTTGCACTCATACTTGTCAGTGTGAGCTTTTCCATGTAACGTCTGCAGTCACCGTTCAGTTTAAGAGTCAGTGCACCTGAAGTGACTTTTTCATTGAACCCCTTGTGCTTTCGGCAAATTCTTTCCCCCCCAAATCAGTTCAGGACTAAGGCTCAAGGGACAGCAGATCATTAAAAGAGAGAGCTACAAAGGAAGATTATTTATTTATAAAATCGACCCAATTTCTTTTCTTTAATTTGTAGTTGTGTAACAATGTGGACTTTGTCTCTCTGTGTCTGCTTTCTGCATTGACTAAGCTGTGTAAATTAGATATGAGTGTGAAAAAAGTGTTGCCTTTAACACAATGCCAGTAATAAGGACTATGTTTGAGGAGAGTGTAAAGATGCCAAGGGAGTAAGATGACTGTTGCTGGAGTATCAAGCATAAAGAATAAATAAATAAATAATAAAAAAAGGTCTGATCTCCTAAAGTCTGCTTTCCCCCACTCATTTCTCTGCATATTTTGACACAGATACCATGATGATATTCTCCTCTCTCTATGTGTGAAACCTTCTCGGCAGTCATGCCCTGCTGCTTTCCTCCCACTGTGAAGGACATTCGCTGTGGTACTTACAGCTGAGTCTCTGCCCTTTGCCCTCTTATCTCCTCAGCTGCAGAGATTTCTAAACGGAAATCAGTTGGCCTCAGATAGATTCTTGCAAAGCCTCCTGACCCCCAAACCTGACCTGAGTGAGTGGGGCCGGGGTGTCAGATATGCAAGAAAATCCAAAACTAATTCTGAAGAATAAATCTTGTTACTGTTTCAATGAATGCACATCATTAGTGCAAGGAAGATTGTTGTTTGTTTCGGTGGATGTTGGGAGCCACAAATGGCTCACAGTGGCCCTCATTTATCAATCTTGCGCAGATCTAAGTGCAGATCTGAGCGCAGGATTCATCGTACGATAGGACACACGTGAGATTTATGAAAGGGTTCCTATCTGACCAATCCCAGCGTACGTATGATCGGGTCTTGATAATTGCGGCAGCTGAAATCGATCGTCATTAAAATGTTACACCCTTAAATATTCGTGGTTCATAAGCCTTGCCCACTGAGGTCCAACATGAAAGAGGAGAAATATTAGAAAGATGCGAAACTTTTCTGAGCTGAACGTGGATATGCTCGCGTCTGTCGTAGAAAATAACAAGGATTTGCTCTTTGGAAGCATCAAAACTGGTATAAAAGGAGTCCAGAAAACTCCTGTCTGGAGCAGGATTATGGTGGTGGTGAACAGCGCTGCCTCGGAATAGCAGGTAGTGGCTGAAGTTTGAATAAATCATTAGTCAATAAGTTGCTCATGATGATAAATTAATATCTCATACAAGCCTCATATTTGTTTATTGCCATGACATAGGGTACATTGCTCCTATTATTGAAAGTATTTAGCTTTAATTTGTTGTGTCTTTGTAATGTAGAGCAGACTGGAGAGTCTGACAGAGGCTGAACAAAAATAATTATTAACGTCACCAAACGGTGTGTTGCTGCCCCTGGGGCACATTTTAATGGATTTCTATTGGATTTTTATTACTGATTAAAGAGCAAGAGAACTTTCTAAACTTATACTTTACATGTCAGAATCCATCGATAAGGTCCTGTTTCCTCTGTACAGCACCTTTGTGGAGTCTTTCCTCGTTATTGTTCTCAGGGCATTGGGTCCTCACGTTGCACCAGCACAGCCAACGGCACTCCATTCACCAGTACAACATTGTGCAAAACTGTACTGGCCCAAATGATGTCCCACACCTTTTCAGGAGTGTACAACAATGTCCCCACTGCTGGCCCAAGACAGAGACACCTGCCTTTTAGGAGTGAAACGCAACGCTCCACAGTGGTGCGTGTGTGCAGTGTTAAAACGGCGCTCCTGCTCTGTGGCAATGTTTCTGGGCAGAGTTATCAAATAGGCCCATTCACTAAGGACATAACAAATGTATTTTATTTTATTTTATTTACATCTTAATATTTAATGAAATCTGTCTGATTGTGCTTAATGACAGGTTTGAGGTTTGTTTATCAATTATTTTGAGACAGACATTTGCTGCACCACAGATCCACACTGACAGATTGATAAATGCTGATCCTAACATCAAAATTGTCGTACACAAGGTGTACGCAAGTTTTCTGCCATACACAAGCTTGATAAATGAGGGCCAGTAACCCTCTGACTCTCCGAGTGCCTACATTGGCATTATTTGTTGAGATAGGGTTACCAGTCTTCACATCTTGATTGCAATGCTTTTAAGGTCTTAAATTCATACTTTTTTTAAACTTATTTCTGAAAAGCTGTTGTGTCAACTACAACTTAAATTATATTAAATTTGCTGCAAACCTGTAGATAAAACATCTTGAAGCTGTCCCCCACCTCAAAGTCATGTGTACACAGTTGTGGCAATAGAGTATTTAATTCAAGAAGGAATTATTGAAGATATAAAACAATTAGTTAAAAGAGTAAATGGGCTAATATAAGCACTTTTACTCACCCTATTCACCCTCATCAGTCATCCAGTGTTAGCAGACAATGCTATAATAAGGAAACCTCAGGATCAATTTGTGGATTGGTGTCTTTCCTGACATGTGACAGAGCTGCTTGTTGATGTGATAAAGAGGGGTTCACTCAATGGGATACTTGGGCCGATTTGGGGTCTATCCCTGCTTTCCAACAAACACCATGGTTTTTAAGATCATCTTTCCAAATTGTCTTGGGGTGTGAGGTGTGTTGAAATATTTCTTCCCTTCAATCTGCACAGAAGATGCAGAGCCACCCAGACTTCAAATCATGAATGGACATGTTTGAAATTTATGATCAGTAATCATTAACTGCGTAGGATCCCGAGGATTGCAGAGCATGTCAGCTGTCACATGGAACGACTCCACAGCAAGCTGACTGAAAAAGGAAGTACAATGAATGCAGCTATGGCTGTGACAGTTAATGTGAAGCAGAAACTCAGACAGGTTCAGAAATAGAGAACCCACATGAGAAAACCACAAGTGTTCCGTATTACATGCTGCAACCTAAATGACAAGGGGAGGCTTTGAAAAGAAATTGTTACTTCAGTGGATGTACCAGGATGCTAATCAGCTAGCAATGGCTAGCTCCCCCAGTTGGCCATGTTTGTTTACTCTAAAGTCATGTTTGAAGGTGTAAGACATCATTTATACATTTTTAGATTCAATTATAATCTCCATAATCACTTTGTCTGTGTCAGACTGTAGTTTTGATGCTGTTTCTGGATGCATGTTTGAGGTGTTTCACATGCTGTTCAATCTGAGCTTAAAGATTAAGACTCACATGTTTTTTATGTTTTGCTGAAAAAGGTTCAAGTTCAATTTTTAACATAACTCATCACTCATACTGCATCTGACATCACTAATTTCAGATTGTCACCTCTCTGCATTAATAATGGAGCTTTATTTTTTATGTATATAGACCTACATGCATATATTTTACTATATTAAAAATGTGAAAGTGCCCCCCTGCCCCCATTTTACTTCAGAACTCTGTTCACAAAGAGTCAAAGTCTTGGTACAGCATGAACTTTGTTAACACGATACAGAGATTTTTGAAGCACAGAAACTTTCAAGGCCAAAGATTTAGCAGTGGAGTTAGTTAACCTTGTCCAGAGTCAGTCCTTTCCCCCTCTTCCACACTCGCCTTAAGTGATGGGCCTCTCATAGCAGCCAATTAGGCTGTGTCATTTCTGGAGGTGTGCGGGCCCCAGTTTGATAGATCATGCACCAGGAGCATGTGGAGGAAAAGGCAGCCAAGCATGCTCGTAGGTCAGCTCCATCCAACATACACCAACCCCCAGTAGAAGTCAGCCAAGGCTGTGTGATCAATGGGGAGGAAACTGTGTGGCTATTATTTATAGGATCACCAGGCCATTAGACCCAACTATCCACTTAGCCTTTGCCACTGACTGTTTCTGTGTGCCAGACTAGAGAGAATCAGAGATTGAGCACAGCTAGCCGGCCCCATATTGTCGGAATCATTCTTTTCATTTATCTCCATCCACATTGCATTTACTTCAGGCCTCAGTGCCTGTGGTACTGAAACCCCCTAAGACTTTGGAGGTAGTAAAGCAAACCATTTACAAACCACGCTCTGTCTGCTTCACTTGTACAGTGAAAATGTTGCCCATATGTGGACATACATGTTTGATGGGGCGGTAATAACAAAGGTAGTAAGGATACTGAGGAGTGATACAAAAGTATAAGAGCCAAACAAATAATGACATGGAGTGAATTTTATATTTGCTGTCTTATATGTATTACTCACATGCAAATGAGCATGTTTTCAGGGTGACCTTCAGTAGAAAACTGAGACCTTTATTAATGATTCCCTCTTTTGCATGATAATCAGGGTAATAAAAGTTTTGCATTACCAGACCTCTTGAGCTATTGGAAGTGTTTGCAGTTGTTTAGCTGAAGTCAAAACCAGACAACTCAGGTTAAATGCAGACTAGAGTTTTAATAGCTTGTAGCCATAGAAACGGCTGGTGTTTCGGTGTAAGTTGTGACCCTGTTAACTGGTGACTTTCAATGTATGAATTTACCAACAAACAACTTTTTTTAAGTGTATTTGGACAGGATGAAAAAATAGGATAAATGAAATTAGTGCCTTTTTGGTGGTGTTTTATGCTGTTTTAAACAACAACAGTCGAAGTGGAATTTAGGTTGTTGGGATATTTGTTTTGACAACCAACTGCACAACATGCAGACATCTCGGTGCTGGTAACAGTTTAAATTCAGTGTTAAAAATGTACTGATTCATCTTAATGAATGGAGAAAAACTCCTGTTACCACATGTACACCCACACTGTTGATGATAAAGGCAGTAATGAGGTTATGGGTGCTGCATATGGTCTGATGAGTTAACATCAGCCCAGTGAAAACAGCAGAGGTTGGGTTGAAATTTTTTTTTTTTTAATCAAACATTTGATGGTGAGCTGGTAATCTGATTTTTGTGCCTAGAAATGATTGAAGAATCCTCTCTTGTAATTTACTTGAAACAATGTGATATCCTTGTCTTTGTATGCTGCAGTAATGAGCAGCTATGGGAGTCTGTTCTTACCCTATCTGACTCACAAACTTTTCCAATGTTTTCATACTGGTGGTGCATATTGGTGGTGGACTTCGCATGTGAGTCAGGATTGTTGATGTTGAAGAAGAGATGTTCGGCTGGAGTGAAAAGTGAAAAGATTTTACTTCTAAGTCTTTTTTTACAAGCTGCTGACCAACAGAATGGAAAATACACTGGCCAGTTTCTTTTTCAGTATTTAAGGGCGATGAAGGGAATACCTGACACTTAATTCATTTATTGATTTATTCATTTGCAACAGAAACTTCAATGAGAGACTATGAAACGAGTTTCTGTAGGAGTGAAAGTGTGACAGTTCCTCTGTAATATAGAGCTAATGTGTCAGAGAGGTTTTTGGTTCAAGGTAAAACTGTAATTCATAACTAGAGAATTGAAATCCTCTATCCTGTTTTTAATCTATTTCTGTATAACAAGGGCCAATGCTTATTAATGAACATAAGCATGTGGATGTGGCTAATCTTTCTTTTCACATATTACAAAAAAATATAGAATCAGATAACAAGGAGAGACTAGAAAAACCATCGATAACATTAGCTTACAAAGAGCCGCATATAACAGTACAGAGGGTGGCTGTAAATCTACCCTCCAGACAAACCACAATAAAATTGCAGCTGAAGCAAATGAGGTTTTAAAAGTGCAAAGGCAGATGGTAAAGTGCCAGAGTTTTAAAGTGCTTAAGTTCTGGTGTTGGTTGCACAGGCAGTGGTAGAGTGATTTTGCACAGCCCTATTGCACAGAAACTACATGTGCAGACATGTTGATGTGTGTGTATTGGATACATGAATAGCATAGAAGTTTCTGTGTGTGATGTTGCACCTAAAAAGTGAGAGAATAAAACAGAAAGCTAAAGGTGTTAAAACTTTGAAAACATAAACTCTGGTAGGAAAAAAAAAGTTCTCCAATAAATCCAACTTCATGATCATCCACAGAAACAGATTTAGTGTTATAGTTGTTTGTGTAATGGGGTAGCTCACACCCAGAGAAGGGTTAGCAAAATGAATGCATTCAATGACCCCCTCAAAAGCAGCTTAAGGCTCTAAGCCCTCCCAAACTACCCCCAACCCTCATTGAAAGAAAGTGTTTGTTTTAAGCTGATGGATCATTTCCTTTCTGTGTTCTTAATGGCCCGTTTTACTTATTCATGATGATTGAACCCCGGCTGCGGTCTCATCCAGGGCTCATATACCACTGTTTCTTTTTTTTTTTTCTTTTCTTTTTTTTCTGCTCAGGCTACCGCAGAAGATCGATATGTCCTCTGAAGTGCATTTTAAGTACAACATGATGTCAGACTGTAAACCAGGAAAAGTTCTGGCATCTAAAAAAAGTTACTAAAAACTTAAAATTAATGCAAAACGCATAGATACTTTTTATCCTCAGCAGTTAAACATTAAAAAACTAACACTGAACCCACCCTCTGTAATAGATCATAAGGACATAAAGCCTTAAAATGCATTTATTATGCTTTACAACTGTAAGTGATGATACAGAATTTATAACTCAAAACAATGTTTTTTAAGTCCATCTAACAGAGAACATAATGCTTGATGAAGGTATGATTTCATAGGAGTTTTACCTTCATACACAGTGTATTGTTATGCCTCTTTATAATAATTTGAAACGATTGCTTTAAAGCATTTTAAAAATATAACTGAAAAATAACATACAAATGTACAACTTGTTCATGTTGTGTTTAAAGAGGTGGGTTGATGTAAAGTATTGCTAAAAAATTTCAACCTAAGGAAATAATTCCAATAGTAAGAAAAAGCATATGGTTTCTTATGGCTCTTTGCATGTACAGCACCCAAGTTAGCAGAAAACCTAACTTTACCTGATCCACTGTTGCACAAAGTATACTAATCCCACTACTAAAATATTACAGTCAGATTCACTTTTCATGGTTGTCTGAACACAGAAAACAACTTTAACTGGAGACACTGTACAGCCATTTAGGTGCATCGTAGTAGAGCAATGCAGAGGTTTTATTGCAGAAGTACACAGTGGTCATGCAGACCCATCACCAGACCTTTGTCTATAGGGGAGCATATGAAATGCATGCCAGGGCGCAACTATTATCTGTCTCCTTTGTTCCCATGCCACATTAATCAAGCATCACTGACACACACTAACTGAAGTCCATATGAATAAAATTAGTCTCAGATTTGATATATATAGCACTTACACATTTTATAAACAATTGGCTTTGAAAAAAAAAAATGATGCAAGGAATACAATACTTAACAATCCAATACAATGAATAAATGGGGTTGTTGCAGTTCAATGAAGTCAAACAACCTGCAGTCACCTTCAGCACCATGGACAGCGCTGTGACTGCAGCTGAGGGCTGATTTACGGCACCTGGGGCCTTATTTATCGAACGTGCGTAAAAAAGTTCTAAATTCTGGCGTGGCAATGAAATTTAGAATGTGCGAAAGTACAAAAAAATCTGTAGTTATCAAACATGCGGACACCGGTCGTACGCACACACATAAGTAATCAGTGATGATAAATCCCACCTGTTCTTTACTACTGTGCTCGTGCATGGTTTGGGTCATTTGCATTCAGAAACGCTTCCAACTGACCATGTATGGTATCAACAATCCCTTTGAAAATGCGTGAATGAATTTTTTCCCCCTCGCCGAAATCATGGAGGTGCACATTCACAGAGCTGTTCTGTAGATGAATGAGTCGTGCATTCCTCCTGGCCACCAGGCAACAATGTTTAACAGAAACAAATGTGCATCACAGATTATTTGTGCATTGATTGAATGAAATCTTTTTCTGTTGACAAAACAGAATTTATTGTGTGAAGGTGCTTTTATTGCGATGTGGGTGCAATCTATGGCTACAGTTATGTTCGGGAATCCGGTGATGGCGTGAAAGCCTCGTTTAATTTCGGCTTGTTGGTGAGGTGTGTATGGGAACTGGATGTAAAAAAAAGGCCTGAGAAATTATTGCATTCAACTCTGCCGGCATGATTCTGCTTACCATTGGCTGCGAAATGCCACACGTCTCCAATCTCACGCTGAAATGTTCCGGTAGCTAAAAATCCCAGGGTGGACAGGATCTGGATGTGCACTGGGATGCTTTTGGTGTGTTTTGTCTCTCGCTCCAACATGGGTAGTAAATCACTACGTAAATCCATTAAAATATTTTGGGGAAGCGGTACCTGCTGAGAAGCTACTCTGGGCTCTATTTTTAATGTCCGCCAGTGATGCGTCAGACGGTGGCAGACCCCGCGCAGTTGTATTTTTGTCTGGTGGAGCCCGGTGCACAGCCAGTTTGGTATTTTCATGGACTGAGGCCAAGCTGGGCGTGGATGCGCGGCAGTGGGAGGTGTCGACAGAATCAGCTGGCGCAGTGACATTTTCGTGCTCGTTGGTGGCGTAAAAAGTGCGCTAAAAGCTCACAGATTCAAACCTGGTCAGCTTTCAGTGCAGGCGGAGCACAGCTGGTCTAGAGGTATTTTGGTAGACCGGCGGCGTATAACGCATACGTCACCGATGCCTCAACGGCAGGTTTCCACAGTGTCAGGCACATTTCTGTGCAATAGATAATCAACAACAACTAATAATCTAAGTCAGCACATACATTTAGATCTATATAGATATATTCTGATCTATATCTTATCTGATGAGCGCGTTTGGTACACGTTTGGACACACAAACTGACCGAATTAACACAGCTGAAACCGCATAAAATTAAATATCCAGTACACAGTCACACATGATGAAGTTAACAAGATATTTAATTTGTCTCCCCGCTTATCCTCCTTCTTCCTCGCATAGCTCGATAGGTGTTGTGCCGTAGAATGCACCCCTGCTGTAGAATGCATTCCCCGCATCCCATCCACTCATTAGCTTCTTAAAGTGGAAAAAAAATAAATAAAAATCTCATATTTAAAAAACATCATGACAACATATCAAATGGAGCAGCAAACTTTCGTTCTGTTTTTAGGTATTTAAAAAATGCACACACAGAGGTGGACTTGGGTATATAAACTGTACAATGAGCTGTTAAGGTAGAGAACATTATATTTTCGGGGCAGCAAATATTCTGAATCAGAGGGCTATTGTTTTTGGCTTATCTGAATAGCCTGAATGTTTTAATAAAAAAATTAAATGCAACTTTATGTGAGTGTCTTTATTTGTGGAAAAGGGTGTTTGTCTTAACAGTGGGTCCAACATTACACACACCAAATCCATCTGTGCTTATATGAGACAGTGTGCAGGACGCCCTCTGCAGCGCTTACAGTGACACTTGTTGAGGGGCTGGCTTCTGTCACCATCATGTGGCATTGCTGTCTTCAGACATCTCTTAATCTAAAAGTGAGGAGAGGAGCTGATGTTATTGGTCAATAGAGGTCTCGGCTGAGGTTGCTGTGTAGATTTGATCAATCAAATAATATCATACATATACATTAGAAATGTTGTTTAATTAATGCAGAATAGCAATATTACTCAGACTTTAAAAGTGCCATGAAAACCTCTTTAACACTTGAGAGTGAGAATGGATAGACTCACACAAAATCTCATGATACTTTTTATTAGGTCTTTTAGCAAAGGGTTGAGGACGAAACTTTTAAAGTCATAAACAACTATGGTTGATCTGAATGATAAGTGGCATGTGTCCGACAGATGACCTGGGCCATCAGGGATTTATAAAGGTCTTCTTGCCCCAATGGAACACATGAAATGCTTTAGTTGTTTCCGTCCCTCCAAACTCTCCTTAACCTCTGTGACTTCATAAGTTGATAAAGGGCTGCTGGGTATTATTTTCAAAAAGGCACTTTTATTTGTTCCTGTTGTTTCAGTGTGTCCACAGTCCAGTGATTTGGAGTTGAAACATTAATCAATCTGACACCAGGTTGAGCCATGGTAAGATGAGTGTATGCTCTAATTTAGACCACCCAGATGTGTTTTCTCCATCCCTCTCAGTGTGCAGACCAGTTTGTTTCTGGTACTTTGAAGGTTTAATGACCTTCTGTGCACATGTTGGCTGGAAGAATAGATCATGAGTTTTGTCCAAGCACCAAGAAAAAAGGAAGAAAGAAAAATATATAGAGAGTTCATTTGAGATGTGGTGATAGTAAGACAAACTCTGCAGCTGAGAGTCACTTCAGTGTGGAGGAAAATACTTCACAGCTCTAAAACTGCCAGGTTGGAGCGTGTGTGTGTGTGTGTGTGTGTGTGTGTGTGTGTGTGTGTGAGACACACTGCATGTCCTCTGTGCTTTTAGTTGTCAAAATGGTTCACAGTTATTGAACTTATTGCCTTAAAGAGAGAAAGACAAATGGATCATAGAGGAGGACATATTAATTTAACTTTCAAACATGGGTGTGTGTTTGTGCAGAGTCGTGGGTTTTTCCGCAAAGCATGCTCTATAGATGTGACTTCAGTGAGGTCAGATTCTCAGTCTTCATTTCAGTGGTTTGGCTTTGGATAAGGGATTTTGAAATCTGTTGCTATTACTCAACACAAAAAGACACTTATTCAAATGTTTCTTGCATAGTTGTTTATTAAGTAGTAATACTTTGTCACTAATTTCAGTGAGATCATAATATTTACATTTGAGTCAATCAGCTTTTTCACCATCTCCACTCCTGTTGATTCACTTTTGATAAAAGTTAATATTTGCACAATGTTTGAACAATGTTCTAATCCGGTCGATCAAAAGGATGAACTGTCATCTGCATCAGTTGACATAAAGAGGAGGTAATATGCATTTTTTCAGACATTATACTTCCTCTCTGATTCTTCTGCAATATCTTTACATGATTTTCAGATCAAAAACAGCCTCCTGTTTCTCACTCTGATCTATTAAAATATCAATATTTCAGTCTCTTTCTAAAACGCTTTATTTGAGTTGCTGTCTTTTTCAACCTGGAGTGGTCACACTCATTCATGTTCATCCTACCCTCTGGGAGCACACAACCTCTGTATCTGATAGAGACCCCGCCACCCATCAAAAGTGTCAATCTGAAACAAAAACACAAACATTTTGACCAATCAAACCCACCCTGAACTGAGGTCACAAAATAATATTTTATTAATAAATATTGTCAAAATGTTTCTGAACCATACTGAATGTATTTGATTGGACTGTCAGTTATTGATGGCGTTCAAACGCTGAAAAAAAACAAAAAAACAAGGTTACATCAACATTTATGACACACATATTCTTTGTGATATTTCAGATCTTTACTTTAATACACCCTCATGGACTGGACCTCTTTGGATTTTTGTTAAATACTCCTGGGGCCTGTTCTACAAAGCAGGATTACAACTTAGCGAGGTAACTTCAAGGGTTCGGGGTTTCCTGTTCTACAACGCGGGTTCACTTCTTAGTGAGGCGAGTCATCATACGCTGAACGGCTAACCTGCTCCGGAGCAGGTTAGGTTCCAGATTGAACTCTCCGAGTATAAAAACCCCGCCCACTGACCAATGCTCTCTCGAAAAATGGCTTGTCCGTTCTTGGAGGATCCTATATACCTCAGTGCTCGCATTGTCCGAGGAGGAGCACTCCGGCATGCAAGTTTTCAGGGACCACACGAACCCACTAACTTTTCCGGATGACCACCTTTATGAAAGGCTCATATGGCCCAAATATCACACAATAAATGTAAACACGATAGGAATGAACAAATGAATGAATTCATCTTGGAAATGAATTAGACATGTCTGGTGCATGTTAAAAGCGCATGTTGAACAGTGCTATTTCACAACGATCCAAGAAATCAGTTTGTATTTCCAGAAAATTCTAACAATACTTCAGAATGTCCCTTTGACAATTTCACGAACTGATTTATAAGCTGACTCCACGTTTGCAGAAGGGAAGGAAAAATTACAAAGAGCTGATTGATCCAGGGCAATAGCTTTCCACGTGTGAGGTAAGATTTATATTAGGCTATAGACTTATATAGCAGTTCGCCTGTGAGTGTTTGCAAAGTTTGCTACAGGGGCAAAAAAATAACAGTCCCTTTTTTCACTCTGTAGAACATCTAACCGCTCTGGAAGCTTGCATTGCCTTTGTAAGGTTTTTAAAAAAGTGGGCGGCACAGTGGTGTAGTGGTTTGCACTGTCACCTCACAGCAAGAAGGTCCTGGGTTCAAATCTGGGTCAGGGATTTTCTGTGTGGAGTTGCATGTTCTCTATGTGTCCGCGTAGGTTTAATCCGGGTACTCCGGTTTCCTTCTACATCCCAAAAACATGCAGAAGTGGAGTTAGGTTTATTGGCCACTTTCAAATTGCCGTAGGTGTGAATGTGAGCATGGATGGTTGTCTGTCTCTATATGTCAGCCCTGCAATGAACTAGCAACTTGTCCAGGGTGTCCCCTGCCTTTGCCCGAAGATGCTCAGATAGGCTCCAGCCCCCCGCGACCCTGGGAACAGGAATAAGTGGTAGAAAATGGATGGATGGACACGGAGGGCTTTTCTTTGTTTTATCTTAACAAATAAAAACTCCAGCAGGATCATGTAAGGGCAGATGGATGAAGATGATGTACAGCCAGTTTGGCAGCCACACATTAGTAAATGTGAAAGGTTTCATTTTGATATATTTTTTTTTTTTCTTTTTTTTTCTGAACGCTCACAGGAGTTATAATCCCTGACAACTCAGAGCTCCTGCACATTTCTTTTACTTTGGCCTCATTCTGGTGAACGTTCCATCAGGATTAAGTCAATAATGTCAGCCTAGGACATTTAGCATTTCACCAAGCCAGTTTGTGATTCTTTTTTCTCTCATCTTCTCTGGCCTTTTGGAAGAAGAGAGAGAGAGGAAAAAAATCTATTTGAAGGATAAGGAGCAAAACTGTGTTTACTGGAGCAATACTGATGGTCAACAAACTAATTAGTGCTGACAGAAGGTGACTTTCTGACTCCCCAGAAGTGTTTGACACTGACAGGCTATGAAGGGTTAAATGGACATATATTTCCATGTGTGTCCTCCAAGTAAAAGGAAGAAACATGTTTGTGTGTAAAAAATGAAAAGCCAAGCAGTTAAATCCAGAATGAGATGCATTTCTGCATTTCTAAAGGTCTGGGTGAAAAGAAAACATTATTTTAACTCCGGTGGGAGGTGAGGAAACCTGATTTCACTGTGGAGGTTTCTTCTGCAGAGCTCCATGTTTCCATGTAATTTATCTTTTAATCCCAATCCCACACAAACATATGTGGAGGACTTTGGGCAGGGACTGAATGAGGATGCAGAGATGTGATTTTTACATGGAGCCACATTTCTGAATTCTCTCAAATGAACACATTGCCCGTAAAGAAAAATTCAAAGGAGTCAGTTTTAACCACTAAATTTTGGCTGAAAAGGCTTTAATTATCAATATAAATTGTGACTAAAATACGATATTAAGATGAGCTCAATACTATTCAAAAAGTTGACTGCATTGATATTCAGATTTATTATTTCTGTTGTTTTGGTGATGCTTTAAGTATCGATACATCTGATGAGTTACTGAAAGCTGCAGGTAAATTGTCATTACTGTGGTGACATATCTAACATCAATGTGTTGCACAAAGTCTACTATCATCCAACTTTACAAATTTTTAACTGTAATATAAAAGACCATCAGTTGAGGTAAATTTAATTCCCTCAATACTTCATTTTCTGACTGCTGGACAGTTATTTGATTGCAAAAACTAAAAGGTAACCCCTCTTTATTCAAGGATATGTTCAACTTTAGTTTGAGATACGTTGTCATAAGTCACATCAGCTGCAGGTAAGCTTTGTCAGTTTTCAAACAACATAAGGTCACAGGAAATATTTTGTCTTTCCCTGTCCCCCTCTCACTGCTGGAGTCTGAGTGTGAATTAAGCACCCTGTTACCAACCCCCTGAGAGCTTATAACGCCTGCAAGCATTTTGGGATGTGACTGATAACACACTCAACACAGAGTCATGATGCACTGATCAGATAAAATCAGGCTAAAGGAGGTACAGCTCAGTAAAATCTCTCTTTCTCCCTTTGTCATTGAGGTTTGAGGTTAGATTGGTTCTAGGGCTTGGGCGATTCGTCGACGTAATCGACTACAAAAATTTGTTGATGCAAAAAACAAGCGTTGACGCGTCGCATGATGACGTAGACAATAGCTACTTCAGGTAGCGGTGGAGGCATCGATGGCAAATGAGCTCCACCTACTGGGGTCGATTTCAAACCCACTTTAACATGATCTATGTTCAGCTCAGCTCATTCTTCCTGGCTTCCTCATTCACATTTTTAAGATCGTGCTGCTTTTATTTAAGGAGACATGCAGTGACCTGTCAATCAAATAACACACGGCTGGTGCAGCAAACGCCACAGTGAATGCTGCATCGTACGCCCTGCATCCCATATCTAATTCATTCACTTTAAGCAGTTAGCTCGGAGTTGACGCATCAGTTTTTTGCTTTTATTTGTCCTATAACTAGCTAATTAATCAGCTGTGTGATCGCGGGTGATAACTCGCTAATGCTAATACTTGGCGATTGCGAGCCCAGCTGCACATATGTATACTGATACCATACCTGCCAACACTCCCGTTTTTCCCGAGACTCTCCCGTATTTCAGACCTATCTCCCGCCCACCTCCCATATTGTCATTTCTTCCGGGAATCTCCTGTAGTTTGATGGTCCTCGTTTATTAATGAATCGGATCACGATATTTGTCCAAAGTTTCCAGACAACTGAAGATTGTTCTGTGTTTCTGCTGAGCCTCACAGACACTGGATTGATACTTTTACTTTACAATTTGGGCTGACTGAAGGTCGGTTAAAGCTGTAAACTATATTTAAACAGTGTTTTTTGTAAAATGAACACTTTAATAAAAGGGAAACAAACCTGAGTTATAATATTTACATTGATGGTCTTTCATGGAATGATGCATTCAGGGCAGCCTCGAATAAAAGAGTGTTGTATTGCATGCATAGATGTTCAGAGAGATTCATACAGGAGAGAGCATGTCAAACATATGAGGACTTTAATATTAGTGGACTAAAGAAGTTCATATCGTAGCTTTTTTTTTTTTATTACCATTTGTTATTGTTAAAACAAAAAGGAAAGTGTGCAGCTTCATGTATACTTATTTGGATGAGCAAACTAATAACAAATACTCTAATAATTAGCTCATATCCACCGCACAAAGTAACCCCAAAACTGCCCAGTGTGCACCACAAAATCTAAATGTTTTGTTTTGTTTGATTTCAACAGATTCTTAATTAAATCATGGAATTAAATACTAATAGGAATAGGACAAGTTTTTACTTGGTTTTTCCGTTCAATTCATTGTAATATTAATCATTTAATAAAAAATTAATCGTTGGAATAATTGATATAAGTCAATAGATTAGTCAACTAACCGAAAAAATTATTGTTAGATTAATCGATGAGAAAATAATCGTTAGGTGCAGCCCTAATTGGTTCACTTAGTACTTCAATGAAAGTGTGCCACAAAAAAGTAAGATAGTTCCATCCATTCATTTTTTACTGTGTATTGGGGTGGAGCCTATCCCAGCATCTTTGGGTGAAGGCAAGGGACACTCTTGACAAGAGTGCAAGTTGCCAGATCATCGCAGGGCTGACATATAGAGATGAACAACCATCCATGCTGATATTCACACGTGTCCATGTAGATGCTGTTGGACTTCTTGACAGGGAGGCCACAGTCAGTCCGGGTCGGCGGCAACATCTCCAACACCATCATCCTGAATACAGGGGCCCCACAGGGTTGTATCCTCAGCCCGCTACTCTTCACTCTACTCACACATGACTTCATCCCCAAGCACAACTCCAACCTCTTCATCAAATTCGCTGATGACACAACTGTGGTCGGCCTGATTAAAAGCAACAATGAGGCCAACTACAGGGAGGACGTGGACAGCCTGGTCGTGCAGTGTGGAGACAACAACCTCGCTCTCAATGTGGACAAAACAAAAGAACTGGTAATTGACTTCCGGAGAGCGCCCCCTGAGCATCTCCCGCTGTCTATAAATGGAGCTGTAGTGGGGCGAGTGGCGAGCACGGAGCACCTTTGGGCAATTTGAAAGTGGGCAATTAACCTAACTCCACTTCTGCATGTTTTTGGGATTCGAATTCAAACCCAGGACCTTCTTGTTCTGAGGCGACAGTGCTAACCACTACACCACTGTGCTAGTTAGATAGTTAGAGTTGGTTATTTGAGTAGATGGTCCAATTTTCGCAAATGGAAATGCAAATAGTCGCATACTGTAAAGAATATGAAAACTAGTAAGCTGTCCTCACCAAAGTACCTCCATCAGCATTTGTCCACCACCTTAAATCAACATTTTATGCTGCTGTCACAGTCTGCATGCAGCAGCAAAGCCTGAGTTACCTGGGCAGACCTGACACCACACAGAGACCATTCAGCAGATTCACGTAAGGACAACTTCAAGTGTTTGCACAGAAACTCACTTTTGTGTGTTTTTATTCACCTATTTTAGATCAGATCTTCATCTCAAAGACAAACACACCATTACTTCAGCATCAATCTTTGTTGTTAGTGTGACCAGATGTTTCTGCCTCTGTAGAGAGTATAAATCGTTACTTTGTGAAGTCTTTAAAGACAAGTCTGAAAAGAGCGACTCTTTATATGAAGACAAGAAAAACAAACTTTGTTCCAGTTCACTGTGCCGACAAAACCCGAGATCCTTGAAAAGACTTCAGACCAATGAACTTAACACAAAGATCGTCAATGCAGTGAAGTCCACATTCAGGATTTACTTTTCTCCCAAAGTTATAAGAGAGTTCTCCGATTAAATACCTCAGTGAAAAGTGATTTCATTGAGACCGCAGAGTCTGAGCTATGATCAAAGAAAGCTTTAAGCTATTTAAACATCAGTAGATATGTATTGTCTGCTGCAGATCCACTGAATCACATCTCTGAAGTGTGTTTTTATTCATGACACTTGCCTCAAGCTTCATACTTAAAAAAAGTTCATCTCTTTTTTGTCCCACAAGGTCGAGCAATCAGACAGTCGAGCAGCACAGCCTCAAATGAATGCAGACAGAACAGTGAAATAAATGAAGCTAATGATTCTTGCTCATCGGCTGGCAGCTCGCTGAATCTCCAGAGACTGGAAATCTCTAGCACATTGAAGCCATTAGCAAACCTAATATTTTACATAAACCTCTTTAATTTTGTGTCATCTTGTTGCATAAGGGAAAGAGGGGAGCAGGAGTCCTCTGCTGTGCAGCGTCTGATTTATTACATTTGCTGTACTATGTGCAGAAACATTTAGACCGGACAAGTGGAAGTGAGTGCTTCAGCAAATTTGGCTGATGTGTGGGGCAGTGAGAGCGTTGATATTATTCACAAGGGTACTTTTATCCCTGGCTTTGCTTTGTGTCCAGCCCAATTAAGCAAAGCTCATACACTTTCTCAGACACTGAGCCTCGATTATCATCAGAGAGGCGTCTGGCCTGGTCCCAGCAGCCTCTCTCTTTTAGCTTTGTGAAAATAGAGGGTGGTGGGAGAGCTTGTGGTCTAACTGGCCTATTTTCCCGTGTCAGTTTGGGACACAGCGGGGAACACTGGTTGCCTGTGTGTGTGTGGATTTTCTTGGCTGTGTCAATTGCTCTGAGCCTGTTGAAACCTCTTTTGGGACGAATCTTAGACTCCCCAAACAAGTGTTTCCTCCTCCTATTTGAGGGTCCCCCCGAGGACAACAACAAGCTAAATCTGGCTCTGCCATATGACCCATGAACGACCTCTCTGAGCTGAGGGGAGATAAAGTAGAGCAGCACTGTGGTCATGGACAAATTATGAGACAAAGAGCCACTGGGTATGAATGGATGCCTTACAGCAATGCTCTATACACGCACCACCCTCATTTTTCCTGCTGCTGCTCATTTCAGAGTCATCCAAAAATCACGAGGTTATTTTCAGGTCATCATTTTTTGCTTTCATAATCATGAAAAGGACATGAGCTCTTCTCTCCACCCTCATGTTGATCACTGTGATGGTGCCTTTGGAGGAGGAGTTGAAAATGAAAGCAAGACAGCAGCAGCTGTACTCCTTCTGTCAAGAAACTCCAGGTAATAAAATAAACTCTACGTTTGACAGAAGAGTAAGTAAAAAATGCACAATATATCTACTCTTAAATTTTGATGACAAGCTGTGCAGCGTGTTTATAGGGAAGATGTTGCCTTAGGAGTTTGCTGCTCTGTGGGGTAAAGAATACAAGAAGTGAACTTGTAGAAAGATGATAATCTGGTGTGTGCTGGGACCCAGGATTTTTGTGCAAGATTTAGGGTGCTGTGCACAGGACATTAAATCCACAGATTTAAAATGTGATTGATAACAACCACATATGGCCCAAAGCTCATGTTTACACTGTTGTGTACAGGACAGACTGGCCAAAAACACCAGAGTCTGGATCAACATTTAAGCCAATGCTCTTTCCTTCACCCCGACACATCAGGAAAGTTGAACTGTAAGTAGGGGAGGCATCTGTCAATAGACCATTGAACTCAACTGTAGCTCACATATGGCCTTTATCTTTCAACAAACTTGACATCATGTAGTTTGAGGGTAAACCAATTTAACGTTTATCTGTGTGTGAGCCTTTTATTTTACAGATCGCTGAATAAACTGTACAATTAATGTGTGCTACTTTGATCCTGTATATTAAAGTGTTGTTTTTCTTCGAGTCACAATTTCGCAGAGAACATTTAAAGAAAGCTTGGTGTTGCAGTTGTGGTATCTAAAATTCTTTGGCAGAAAGCTTCTCATTTTAAACTGAAAATACACATCTGTTCCAAATATTTTTTTAGCAGTCTCAAAGACTACTAATAGTCAGTGTCTTTCCAGGTGAAATCTATCAGTCAACCCCAGTGTTCGACGGACACAACAGCATGGCAACCTATGCTGTCTAAAACTTAAAACTAAAACTTTTTTGCCCAGAGTCTATGTGTTTCTCTTTATTTGAGATTAAGAAATGGTTGATGACTTTTTAATTGTGTTATTGGTAAAGTTAATGAGGAAATGTGTTATTCCACCCTCGATTTGACTATTTCATTTTCAAATTTTCCATGAACATCAAAAATATGGTTATCATGATGTTTTATTTGTTTTTTTTTTAAAGGTTATGATGTGAAAATATGATTCTATCATGAGAGTCAAACTGCAGTGTTTCCACTACAGTCATTCAGTAGCGGCACACCACCGCTGCTGAATTACATGCGCCGCTACTGAAATTTCACATGATCATTAATATTAATGTGCCACTTGTGATTTTTACTCACACTGTGTGAGCACAAGAACACGCGTTATTTTCAGCTTGTCTTGAGTCATCAACGAGCGCATTAAATCCTGTCAGACCTTCTTCCATTGATGTGAAAAGAAAAGTTCAAGCTAATACATGGTCTATAATGAGTAGCTTGGGTAACGTAATGGAATGTGAACATAACAGCGTAGCTCCATGAGCGGCAAGAGAGTGGGGGTAACAGGCTATACTAAGGCTATTGAGCTGGCTAAAATAGCATACATTTAGGATAGCACTCACAAGATAATTAAATTATCACAGTACCTATGCAGAGTGCCATTGGGCGGTTTGTCGTTAAGTGCTCAGTCCAGTTCAGGGCTAAGTAAAGGTCGTTACACACAGGTGAATCAGCGAAGCTGAGCCAAAAAGCAAAATATTCAGCTTACGCCTTACACCTGGTGCAATGTGAATACAATTTTTATATTCACATAAAAATATGCTACTAGAGAACAGAGGGGGAGAGAGAAGAAAGAAAAATAATGGCGACTACATCCTTAAGTGATGATGACCTGGTCATGGTTACAAGCCTATTAAAGAGATATTCTGGCGTAAAATTAATTTAGGGTCAAACACGCCATAACACCCAGTTAGACACCCCCTCGAGAGATGAACGCTGCCAACCGCTTGCTTCTGTAGTTGTACCAAGTTTGGTAACAACTGCACGATAGCAATACACAGCGGTCTCAGGAGCCACACACAAACCTCAACCAAAACGTTGATCTATAGCCACAGATAATGCTCAGAACAGCACCTAACTTCATCAACAGTACATATAGGGTCCCAGCCATAGCACTAGCCATCAAACATCTTTTTAGCTTTGCCTAATTTCTTTAGCAAAGAGACTAAACACAACTCACCCTCTCTCTTCCAGCAGCCACTTGTTTGTAGCGAGACCTCGACCAGTCCATTATCGACTGAGGCAGGGGGGCGCGGCTCAAGGAAGAACATTTATGATAATTTATTCATGGAAATACAATCAGACCAAGATGCTAAAGCAGAAGAGCTACCATGTCTGCAGTGCAAAATTATTATGGTGATTATTACTTCAAGGAAATGATTAAAGGGGACCTGCCATCAAAATTTCATACCCATTTTTATCATTTTTTCACAATCCTTGATGTCCTCTGATCATGTTTGCAACATAATTTTAGCTGAAAAGTTATTTAATGGTTTGTTTTTCGTATGCCTAAAAAACCTTACAGGAAAACTAACTGATTTTGGCTCATTAACATTTATGGTAATGAGCTTTGCTCTGATTGGATCGCTGCTGTGAAGCCTGCTGTGCTCTGATTGGCTCAGCAGTGGAGGTTCGGATTTCGGTTTATCCATTTTGCTAATGTGTGCTAAAGTAAGGTGCCCAGATGTCTGTAATGATATCCGGGGATATTCGGTGCGGCGGCGGGGAGGGTGCAGAGGCTGCAGGGGCTGCGTGATCACAGACAAAATCTCAGTTCTATTTAGTAGCAGCGCATGCACCTTGTAATAACCCCCGTAAGAACTGTTGTTCAGGACTGCTTACTTGTGCTTCCTACCTATTCGGCTACTGTAATAACCGTTGTTCGAGCCCACACGCAACATTTTTGCTCTCATTCATGAAACGCTTAAATCAGGGACAGCTTTTGCCGGGGACAGGTCATCCAATTCGAGGACTGTCCCTGGAAATCGGGGATGTCTGGTCACCTTATGCTAAAGGCTAAAAATGGCTGGGTCTCGCTCTGGCTGGAGAGTGATTTTGACTGTGAATGAGTACGAGAACGAGAGAGTGGGCGCGGCTCACCGAGGACGTGCTCGTGAATAATAATGATCAAGGTCAGCGTGACGTCAGAAGGACCTGCTTTTTCAATTGGCCTGGTTTACCCGTTTCTTTATTTTAAACCTTTACAGAATGCAAACGACGTAACGGTTTGTTTTCACATTTACAACATAAGACGAACATAATATGGACCTTATCTGACACAAAAAACACACAAAATTACATTTTTGATGGCAGGTCCCCTTTAAGTAATGAAGAATTTTTTTTGCCAGAATCATACATTAATTTCAGTAAAACTCATCTTAAACAGGAATAAATACAATTAAACTCCAGATGAATTCTTTCTCTGCATTAATCTTTTCTGTGGGAGTTGTCATCAGAAGCCCCTCATGTCTTTGTGCTGCTTAATCCTTTATCTGACACTGACCCTGTGTCAGAGGGTGATATACAGAAAAAAAAAGTCTGTCTCCTGCTGGCCCAGTTTGCTACGTAGATAACATAGATTCATCAACATTATTTGATGCTGCACAAGTAATTGATTTTAAATCCTAATCAGATTATTTGATTATGACTATGTTAAAAAAATTTTAATCATCATATCAATTTTTCTCTCTATCATGTCTCACACCTCCAGGCCACTGTAGACTCCCCCTCCCTGCAGGCGCGCTCCTCCGTTCACACACACACATCAGTGTAGACAAACATGGTGTTTGTAAAAGGAGATAATTTCATGGTTAAAAGGGGCAAGAGCAAGTCAGTTGTGTGGAATTGGTATGGCTTCACAGTAAAGGGAAGAGTAAACCACTCCCCACTGCAAAGTTTGCCTGAGGGCGGTATCCACCCGTCCACATGGAAACAAATTCAGGAGTAAACGCAGAAGTTTTTTGTTGTATTGGCATTTCATACACATGGAAAAGAATGACTGTAAACAGTACTTTTTTGAAAACAGGTCAGAGGATGCAATCCATAAACGACTACCATTTCATCTCCCTGTGATTGCCTATCTGCATCTCTTGCAATAATTATATGACACACAGGGCCTGCGCATGTCCGGCCAAAACGACCTTTATATGCGTGCTCTGTACTCTTCTTCTGTCTTTTGTGCATTTCCTGTGCAGCGTTACAGTGCTTCTCCTGGCTTGGCATATGCACAACATCGTTTTCAGTGGTTTTGTTTTGAGAGATGATAGAAAAACATTTTATTGTTAAAGTGAAGTTTGGTGAAGTTGTCACTGAATAAAAATGCAAAATCGAAAAATGGAAATCAAGCCTTTGTGTTTGAGGAATAAAGTTTCCCTTCACAGTTGTCATATTCATACTTATAGAATTAAATGTAGCGTAGAAACACCTGCTCTGTACTATGTCTCACCCACACGCATGCTTTGATCAGATTTAGACAGGATTTTTTTCTGAAGGTTAAGAAGTTCACCATCAAGTGCTGTGGGAGGCGAACACTCATTAGTTTTTGTCAGTCTGGACTCTTTTTATTATGTCGAGGCTTGTTAACCATTGCACGTAAACATAAGATTATTATTGTTCCCTGTAAATTCCCTCTGATTTATACAAATTAAATTAAAAAGAAAAAGCTCACACAGTCCTCTGAGATAATCTGATGAATGAGTCATATTTTTTAAAGAGTAGGTGGAGTAAACAGAGACAGTTGGTACTGTTTGTCTGCTGCTGAATCGTTTTGTCAGTACACCACATTGGAAAATATTGACTCTGTTTAAAATTGTGTTAAAGGGGCTCTCCTCCAAATCCTCACAGAGTGGTTGTTCAGAGTACTGCTTTAAAGGGTGTAAACTGCTTTCAGTACCAAAATAGGCTTCATAAAAAGGTCAAGAAGATGAGCCGATGAGTTTAAATGGAGTTATACCTGATCTTTGTGCATACGCACAATGACTGCCCCTGTGTGTGATCAGCAAGTTGCTGGTGCACACCCTCAAAAATGATTACAAGCCTGTACTTTTGCTGTGCTCTTCTTCAGCAGTGGTGAGAGAGGATTACATGACTTCTAGCTGTGGACACATTAATTGTCCCTGAGAGTTTAGAAGCCAGTGCTCCTGTCTTTGCTTTTATTGGCAGTTTTATACAAGGTCTGTGAGCACTGAACTTCTGGTCCAACTTTAATCAACACAATTCCGTGCAGTGCTTGTTCATTCTCATCATATTTTCTTGCATATCTTAAAAGTAAAATTGTACTAAGATACATATTTAATTATTTTTTCATTTACTTGTTTTTTTTTTTGATGAAAATCCCTTTTTCGATAAAGGGTGCAGTAGGTAGACAAGGCTTTCTGCAAACCAAAATATCATCTTCCTCACTGTGTGGTCAATCATTAGACCTACACAACATGCATGAAGAAAACAACAATTTCCCCCTTTCATACAATACACTAGGGGCCTATGACACGTTCTAAAGGTAGGGGCAAACTGGCACAGCGTTACGCACAAACAGCTATGGTCATTGTGGCAAGAAGTGTCACGTGTCAACATACGTATTTAGACTGTCAGAAATAAAAACAGTAGAGTGACAGTAATAGTCATGATATTTTTGAGCTGCTGGGTGACCTAAGGGCTGATTTGGAGTCAGTCACAAAAATGATCCATGCCATATCTCCTATTGAAAATTTTTCTTGTGTCATTCAGTGCACCATCACAGTTAGTCTGTCTCCCTGTGTAGTTTTTTCTGGTGTGCTGGCCAAAGCATTAAATACTATGTCACATAGGATGGGCAATTATATCCAGTCCCTACGCACATGCAGTAAATGACACAAAACACAGCGTTTATGCAGTTGCTGGCTTCCCCAAAACGATAGGTGAAACTCCATGGCTTCAAACTTATTTTTCGTTTACAGCCACTCTGCTCTCACGTACTCTCCATGGTGACAGCTGGTAGCACACACAAAATCCTCATTTGAATAGGGCAGTCCACACTACTTTTGCTCCTGTTATCATTTACACATGCAATTGTAGTAGATCACCTGCGATACACCCACTAAGAGCACGTGCAATTTTTTGTTTGAACTTGAAATTTAGCGCTCATTATTTGGGATCGAAGTAGTTCTGGCCCTAAGTGGAGAAAAATCCCAACACAGACAGAATTGAACCAAAGTGTCTCATCATCGCCCAAATTTGCAGTCACAAAAATATCATCTGAAACTGCCTATACCTTTATTCTAAATCAGTCAGTCTAATGCTACCTTAAGGTTGGAAAAGTAACGATGAAAAAAAAAAAAAAGAAAAGAAAGAAAGAAACAGGATATAAACAAAAGGGAAATCCCTATATGTCCTTGTGCTGTTCAGGAGTCTCTTCCCCTTTTAGCCTGTTAGCTCCCTCACTCCTTAGAGCTGACTCAGGAAACCAACAGCAAATCTCTGTTGAGGGAAGCAGCAGAGCTACAGACATCTGAGCAGTTATAAAGACACAGAGAAGTGATGATGAGCTGACTTTTTGACAAAGTAATGCTTGCTGGAAGAAGTCCAAGCTTATATATCACAACTATTTATTGCTCTCAAGAGTTGTGTCTCTTAATCATGCTTGCCTTCAGTAAATGGAGATCTACGCTGCACAGCATCTGCTGCTTTTGAAGGGAAATCACCACTCACTTTAAGAGTTTATATTTGATATTTCAGGGGGCTGTGACAGTTAATGTTATAGAAACTTTTGACACATTTAGATCCCATTTAATAACAGTAAAGCAAACTATGAGGCTGTGAGGAGGAGGAAGGTAGCTGTCAACTTAAACTGTGAGGACACTCATGCAAGAAAGTTTTATAAAAGTACTGAATGACTCTCTCTTCACTTGTGTCTGTCAATGCTGTGGGGTGACAGTCTCCTTTTCATCTACTCAGTCATGCTGGCTACCTCCACTCATTGTAAATGTCAAGATCATTTGGTGGGTTTTTCTTGCTAACCCCCCCTTTTTTGCTGCCTGAATGTAAAATATCACAACAAGAATGACCTACTTTATGTTAAAATATTTATTATGAGCAGACTGAATCCTTTCTAATGAAGCACCTACACTGATAAGCAGATCTAGGAGTCATATGTGTGAACATGTCAATCATTATAGCTGTGCACGCATTGAAAAGGCCTGACATCTTTTAGCATGTTTGCAGCTGTAGATCTGAACATGGACACCTAGAGCCCAATATGATAGCAAAGTCACTCCCACTGACTGGCACTTACTGTTCCGAATGTGTGCTGACCTACAGGTAATTCAGATCCCAGGTGATCATGCTAGTTTGGGCGTAATTGGCTGCCAAGGCTTTAAGAGCCGGCCTCCAGTGGATACTTTAGTAACTGCAATTATTTAGCCCTTTAGTTTTTAAGAGGTTGCCACATTTTGATGCAAAGCTTTTATTGTCCCTCAGGGGGACCTTTGATCTGCAGTGGCAGAACAATCAACACGACAACAACAATAAATAAATATAGGCACAGAAAAACATCGCAACATCGAACATTTTATATTTTAAACTTTTTTTTTTTTAATCATATTGAGATTTTCACTGAAAATTGAAGATACATTTTTATTCAAAGGCTGACCCTTGACTGACCTAAAAAGTTCCTGAGAGGCAAACAGTTACTTTCCTGGACACCTGGATGACTAAAGAGGACCTCTACTCAGCAGACACCAAAAATTGTTATTGATTGCTGTTTGTCCTTCTCTCTAACTCGACCGTGACTGTGCAGTCCTGCTGTGTGGAAGGTGTTGCGGAAACCTGCAGCCTTAAAACAAAAGCACCCTGATTCACCTCCTGAGCCAACACTCAGCTAAAGAGACTGGAGATAAGCCAGGGACAATCTGTTTAATGTACCTCACATTGCATGACCTTCACACACAGAACAATGACACTATTTACTCCAGCCTCTTTGATTCACGCTGTACAGTATGGAGCTTAATCCTATTTATTTATGCTTTTTTTTTTCTTTTAAATGTGATAGGACTTAAATTTTTATTACCACAACCTGTTCCCTTTTAGAGTCAATATACGTTTGAAAATAAAGAGGAGGACATTGGTGTTTAGTAAACTTTGGGAAGCAACACCACCCCATTATCTACAGTGCCCTCACTACCCACATTATTAATACTGTAGGATGTCAAAAAAGAGAGATGTAATTGTATCCATCATGACATTAAAAGACAAGAAGAAAATGACGGCGTCAGAAATAAATCAAAAGCATGAGATAGAACATGTCAAAACAAATGGCATCACCAGATTTAGGATTTAACCAATTAATGCTGAATTTGTAATTGTGCTGCACGTTGATGCTTCTTGTAGATGCATCCTTGCCTTTCCTGTGCGATGTGATCTCGACAGTCTGATCCACCATAATATTGGCAACATAAGTTTGACCATGGTGTTACAGATGGAGGTAGTCTGTGACCTCCAGCACACCTAACGAGCCTCTCACTCAGCTCAGCTGGTGCTAATCAGCCAGGGTAGTCTATGAAAGGAGGTTCTTTCACTCAGTTAGGTGTGTGACACCAAAGATGCCAACGCCTTCAGTTGGTCTCTCTTTGTGTGATGAGTGTGTGTGTGTGTGTGAGAGTGGCTGTGTTTTGAGGGAAGGAGGGTAAATTCTAGAGTTTTTGTGAGGTTTTGATCTATAAGGAGATTTTTTGTACTCAGTGTTTTCTCCCCACTGATTCTACCTCTGTTTGAAGCCTTTTTACGTTGGTTTGCCTACTTAGTGGGTGGCTGTGGGGAAGCATAACTCCACTCCATCTTTTATAACCCAAAGGCCTTATTTTTTGTTTTGTTTGAAGGTGCAGATTTTCCTTTTGTTACTTTCCCTGTCCGTGACCCCTGTCCTTCACGTCATATGACTTGCAGAAACGTAACAGTGGACATATGGAATTCCTGTGTTGTATTGTACTGTATTCTGCTAAGTTTGACTGCTCCTGCTTGCGTCAAAGACCAGTGTTTTTGTGTTTGTGTGTGTGTGTGTGTGTGTGTGTGTGTGTGTCCTTCTTCTTAAATGTATGTTTACCAAATCTAAACCTTGATTCTCTCTGCCAACATTATGTTGTTTACAGTCATGAAAATGAAAAGTCACGGCTGTAATTCGCCGTTGGCTTGCATCAGTACTTCCAGCTCCACTTGCGTAAAAAATGCTGCCCCCCTTCTCCCTGTTTCCATGGTTGATCAATGAATCTGTTTATGTCTGGCGTGCACGTGCTTAACTGTCAAACTACTCAGAGTTGCTGAAAATGACTCAAATCAGGGGTTGTGAAACCGGAAACTCAGAGTAGATCAACTTAGAGTTAAGGATTTGACTCAGAGTTTGTTGAACCACCTACGTGAAACGGACCCCAGATGTTGCCGTCCTTTCAACAATATGTGGATATCCCAACTTGGAGGGAAAATACCTTGGACTTGTGTTATGGCAACATAGACAATGCTTTTTGCCCCCGTTCCTATGCTCCTCTGGGCAAGTCAGATCACAACATTGTGAGTCTACTTCCGCTATACAGACAGGAACTGAAAAAGCACAAGCCAACATTCCACAGCGCCCTACAGTGGACAGAGGATGCTATTGCACGTCAACAAGGATGCTTAACATGTACACTTTGGGATGTATTTGTGGGAGACCTGAACCACAGAGTTATGGTAATATCAGACTATATCAGATTCTGCATCCATGCCATCATCCCAATTAAAATCATAAAGAAATATCCCAACTCCAAACCCTGGATAACTCCTCAAATAAGTCAGTCCCTGAAAGAAAAACACAATGCTTTAAGAGACAAGGATTGGCATGCCCTGAAATTGGCAAACAGGAAAGTAAAAAATGAGATCTACAAGGCCAAATTGAGATATAAAGATAAATTAGAGCACGAATTTGGTACCATGAATGCCAAGCAAGCATTCCAGAGGGTGAGAACTCTGACTGGAATGTGAATCCAAACCCTCTTTTAATACAATTGGCGACCCCCTTGCTTATGCCAAAGAGCTAAATTCATTTTATGCACAGTTTGACTCCCACAATGACTCAGTGGAGTGTGAGAGACTGCTGAGATCCCTGCCCCCTATGGACCCAGAAGAACCAGATCCCTTCACTCTGGAGGAGGTCCAACGTGAGCTGGGCCGGGGGAAGTTGGGTAAAGCCTCGGGCCCCGATGGAATCTCCAGCAGAGTACTGAAGCTCTGCAAGATGGAACTTGCCCCCATTTCTCATTCACTTTTTTGTGAATGTTATCAGACTGCCATGATACCCACACTCTGGAAGACAGCTACAATATTCCCAGTCCCCAAAATACCAAGGCCCAAACAACCCAAGAACACTCGCCCCGTAGCCCTCACACCCATAATAATGAAGAAAATGGAGAAGTTGCTGCTAAACAAGCTGCTGCCATCCGTTACTCCTCTACTAGATCCCCTCCAATTCACCTACAAGGCCCGGAGGGGCACAGAGGATGCAGTGGCATGCCTGTTGCACCCCCTCCTCCAGCACCTCGACCATCCTCCCCCCACCTCTGCAAGGATCCTCTTTGTGGACTTCAGTTCTACTTTTAATACCATCCGAAGGCATCTGATGATCGTTAACCTCCACTGGCTAAACATCTCCTCCCTTTTCATCCATCTCATACACAGCTTCTTAAGTGACAGACGACAGGCGGTGCAGGTGGGCACAGTCACATCCCCTCTACTCACCATCAACACCGGTGCTCCACAGGGTTGTGTGCTGTCTCCATTCCTGTACACCCTTTTCACGAACTACTGCACCAGCCCCTCGCCTGTTACTACCTACATCAAGTACTCTGATGACACAGCCATACTTGCACTACTTACGAACAGTCACTCAGTCACAGAATATCACAACACAGTCGCACACTTCACACAGTGGTGTGAGTCAAACCATCTGCTCCTCAATGTGAGTAAAACCACAGAAATAAACTTCGGTCATCCCTTACCTCACCAACCCATCACCATTAACAACCAAGCAGTGGAAGAAGTCAACACATTCAAATACCTTGGTGTCACCCTGGACAATAAACTCACCTTTGATCATCACATCTCCGACATTCAGAAACGAAGCAATTAACGTCTCTCTGTCATCAGGAAGCTCAGAGGACTTCAAGTTGCCCCTCGCCTACTCCTTCTCCTATACCAAAGTATCGTCCAGCCCATCATCCTATACTGCTCCACCTGCTTCTACAACATGCTGTCAAAACCCAACCAGGCAAAGCTCTTGCGTGTCACCACCATCGCCAGCAAGATCATCGGCCTCCGCACACCCAACCTCTCGGAACGCAATAACCTGCCAATCACCCGCATTGCACACTCAATAGAACAGGACCCCACACTCCCACTTTACCGCCACTTCCCCCTTCTACCCTCTGGGATTAGATACAGGACATACAAGTGGAATAAAGCACGCTTTGGGAAAAGCCTGGTGCCCTCAGCAATTGCTGCCCTAAACAGCAGACCATGCTGAATGACTGTCCATTGTTGAAGGTGTGGTTGCTCTGATGTCTCTTGTCCATTGTTGTTATCTGGTTGGGTGGTGGGGATGTCTGACTGTCTCATAATGTGCTGTCTTTGACCTATCTTGTCCATTTGATGTGTCTATATGTACAGTCTGAAAAATGAATTTCCCTGAGTGGGACAATAAAGTATAATCTAATCTAATCTATTTAGGTACATTTGAACACTTATAGCAATATACCATAAATGCAGCATACATGTTGTTGTTTTTCTTTATTTCTTGTAACTGCCTTACTGTGTGATAATTTCAAGTCTTAAACTGAGGACTCTTTTCAGTTAAACCACTGCACAAGGTTTATAAACTTTAAAGAATACATTTCTGCAGGATTAGGACATCATGAGGGAGCAAAGTTATTACAAATAGACACCACTACTCTGCTCAATGTTGTTAAGTATCCCAGCATGCTTTGTGCAGCAAAGCAGCCACAATTTCTTAATGAGGGGACAATAGGATAGTTCTCAGACATACCATGTGCGTGTAGCCATGTTTTTTTTTTCTTTTTTTTGGAACTAGGTGGTAAATGTTTATTTTTGGTATAGGCTATATATTTCAGAGCAGGTGTGACTCTTCTGTGGTCTTACAGCCAGTCTCCAGTGGACACTTAAGTAACTGCAGCTTTTAGCACTTCCACATTTCAGCACAGTATGTGACAGCTTAAAAATACAGTCAAACAGTGAAGTGCCCCTTTTGTGGTTAATACCTTGTTGTTGTTGTTGTTGTTGTTGTTGTTGTCTCTTTTTTTTGTTCAAAACAGGGATTATAGGAATGGGTTACACAGCACATTTTCAGTATTAAACAGGTTTTGCCAACAATGTCTGCTATCCATCTTAGACCCAGTGACATATGCTGTAGAAACTCTCTCTGTAAAATTATTCCTATAATACTCAGAGATGCAAACAGAAGATAAATCTCTCCTTGTGTTACAGGCAGACAGGCCTGTTGACACAGCAATGTTTCTTAATGAATGCTGGATTGGACTAATTAATGGGCCCATCAACCTAACTGGCACAGCCTAATATATCATTGTGATTATGGTGAGACATTAGGAAGCTCCAGTGGCTGGTTCTCCATCAGGTCATGACAGCGCTTGATTATCAACTTTGCCCAACACCAAGATGGAGATCATGAGTGTTTCCTCACTGCACAAAGATTTACCCACAGACAGTTGAGGCTGGAAGACCAAAGAGCACAAACCATTACCAAACAAAAACACACATCATAAGACCCCCTGTGGGGCAATGCCTATAGTTACTTAGTTCCCTCAAGTCCTCAAGCTCAATATGCATTTGTCTAAGTAACATGGCTGCACACTTAAACTTTTTTTTTTTTTTTTTTTGTTGCTTTGGATGCCTTTGGCTTCCTGCATTTGTCTTAGTCCAGCTTGTCTGATTGTAATACTCATATAGGAAATCAAATGTCTGCAATGTGATAGAGTTTAACTTTTATATTAAGTCGCAAAGTATGTGCTGTGCCATATTATCATTAAAAGTATATGACTGAAAGTCTAACGAAAAGTGGTATAAACATCGTGACCTGAGAAATCACAATAAACAAATAAATATATTCAGAGGAAGCTGCACACTTGGGCTCTATTTTCATGCCAGGGGCGTGGTGCAGGCGCGGGGTAAGTCAGGTCTGCCGCACTGACAAGGTGTGCCCAAGCACATTTTGGTATTTTGGTGAGTGGCGCAGCCTGGTGTAAGTATCCCCCCTCCCTAACTCGGCTACTCCAAGCAATGTAAGTTGTAGAGAGGGAGGAGAGAAGGCGTGGAGTGGGTTTAACACAGCTGAGACCTGTTTTCACCAATCATATCGGCTCCTCTCCTCACCTTTAAATCCGCCACCTGCGAGGCGTATTACAATTTTTGTGCAGTAGTCGAAGAGATCAAGAAATGGCTGAAGACAGCAATGCCACACGATGGCGACAGAAGGCAGCCCCTCAACAAGTATCGCTGTAAGCGCTGCAGAGAGCATCCTGCACACTTTCTCAAATAAGCACAGAGGGATTTGGTGTGTGTAAGGTTGTACCCACCGGTAAGACAAACACCCGTTTTCACAAATGAAGACAATCACATTAAGTTGCATATATTTAAACCCCACATGAGAAATTTGGCTGTTGTTGATTATTTATCGCACTGAAATATGCCTGGCACTGTGGAAACCTGCCTGTAAGGCATCAGTGACGTGTGCACACTACGCCACCGGTCTACCAAAATACCACTAGACCAGCTGCGCTCCACCTGCGCTGAAAGATGACCAGGTTTGAATCGCCGAGCTTTCAGCGCACTTTCCATGCCATTGGCGAGCACGAAAAAGGCACTGCGACAGCTGATTCTGTCGACACCTCCCCCCTGCCGCGCCAGCTTGGCGGACCTCAGTGCACCTCAGTCTACGAAAATACCAAACTGGCTGAGCGCTGGGCTCCGCCAGGCGAAAATAACACCGCTCAGTGCGCCACCATCTGCCGCGCCACCGGTGGGCACAAAAACAGAGCCCTTGAACCGTAAAGAGGAATAAAGGCAGTGTGCAGGGAGGCTCAGTAATGGCATGGGACAGACATCGGAGTTCTGAATGTTTGCTGTAAAACTAACAGCAGTCACTTCTGGTTTCAAAAGCTTTCTATTTCATCATGAATACCAGTAGATGGTGTCCTAAATATGATGTTGAGACAAACCAGGGATTCAAGAGCGCTAAAAGACCTACATTCTCAACCAATCCAGGTGAGATGGTTATGCACAGTGGTGAGTTCAATCTCTAACCCTGTAATTTTAGCCTTTCCACTGTCTCAGTGATATTAATGGGGTTGCTAATGCCAAGTCATTAGCGTGCTTGCAATTTGTCATGAGGTTGTGGTGGTAGGTTCATTTTGGCTCGATTGCTGTTCCCTAGTTGAATAATAAATGTCAGGGTTGGCTGCAGTCTGATGGTTGAGATGACCACTAAGACATGATTTTATGTACACAGCTTGGTGGATTACTGTGCAGGGAAAATGATGCATACTTGATCAACAGCATTTACCTCTAAAGTGGAGGTAGTGCTTTCATTGGTATTTCAGGATATGATGATATTTCTCGGAGTAAGTTAAAAGGCTTCATATTTCTAAAATCTGCTGCAACAATAATCATCAGAGAGAAATGTAACTGTGTCAAATATTCAACCATATATTTTGGTTTAAGTCGGGACAAATGGTTTCCACTTAAATTGACCGTCCAAGGGCCAGTGCAAATCTAACCAAGCTGTAGAGGCAGTTTTTGTTCCTAATCAGCTCAATATAGACAAATGCAAAGTAGAATAGTCTGCAGCTGCCAGAGCAGATCTTTTTTTTTTTTTTCCTCCATAAGAGGCCACAACAATTTTTAGAACTGAAAAGACTGACTCGGATTATGTGGGTTACTGCTGGGGGATTGTTCAGTGTTTGTGTGAAGACAAAAGCTGCATGTGAATGCACATTGTAGTGATTAGTTACTTTTTTATCCATGTGCTGTAGGAAATAACACAATCCAGCCTGTCTTTTACTGTATAATGGAGTCATTTACTTCTGAGTAACACTCAGTTTTAAAACCACACTTTTTATATTTTTTAAACAGTCACAGTAATAGCAGCTGTGTAACAGCCAATTACTGTCATTTGGGGTCTTTTCCTTTTTAGTTTCTCTGAAAATAATGGCTGGTTGAAAATAACCCTGAAAATACAGGAAATCTGACAATACTTAAGCGCCTCATGCAGGGGTGGACTTAGGAATTTGGGGGCCCTAGGCAAAGAAAGGCACGGGGCCCTCCACATCCTTTTATTCTAGGGTAGCACTGATTGTGAAATTCTTGGCCAATACCAATGTTTAAAAAAACAACAACAATTTGGCTGATGCTGATGTTTGTTTGTTTGTTTTTCATTGGTATTTATTGTCATTCATTTGCCCTTTTTTTCCAGGGAAACAAAAAAAAATCTCTTACAAAAAGTAACTGAACTGTCTTCAAGTCTCTAAATCTGACAGGAGAGATGTGCTGTGAGATAGTGATGCTACAAATATATGACAAGTGCTTAAACTGCCGAACAGTGCAAAAAATTTGTTTAGAAATAGATCAACCTTAAACATCAGTAAATGATAATAACTTAAATAATAAAATTTAATATAAATAAAATGCTAAAATCAAATTAAGTGACTTTTAAAGTTGTCAACTTTTAAATACTAGAATCAGTGGTGAATGCTGTATTTTTTGACACTTATATTTTATCTTTGGCCGGACTTTCAGACCTGTTTAATTTACAATAACAGTGAAAGTCAAACATTGCTTATGAGCAGGGCGAGAAAGTGTACCCAGCTCTGGCAATAATTAAAGAAACTAGAGGTAAAACTTAAGACCAGTGATCCCACACTGCCGTAATGACATACTGATACAACAGCTATAACAGAAACAGGACAATTACTTACAACTCTTTGCATTTACAAGTTGCAATCGTGTTGTGCACCTGACTCTTAACATCTATGTGCACCAGTTCTGCCTTAATTACCTTTACACAGGGTACTTGACCACAAACTCTTTGCAGCGTGATGAATTTTCCCAGCTCTCACCAGACTGCTTCTTTTTCTTAAGCACTCCAAAGTCTGCAATGGCATTTCTTG